>JAVTVY010020490.1:0-80145 GCA_036873755.1 Hanleya hanleyi
TTTTCTGGAGCAGAAAACACATTTCAAAGTTTCGCAACATTTTAAGAAATGTATTGAAATAGACATAACTATGTTATTGGAGTCTCATGATAAAGAAACTGGAGTGGCTATTAACTGGTTATGCGGCAATATGATAGCCTTTACAATGGTAGGCCCATGTGTCCTTTATAAAAGGGGACATCCAGGTACACTGACAATCAAGAATAAGTTAAGTCTTTTGTTGTTTCCAGGTATAGCGACACACGTAAACGTGTAATAGATTACTAGTGTACCTTCTAAATAGCAGGACATATTATATATAGTTAATAGAATATCATTAGGTTCCAATACCATATAGTATAACCAATCGTGCAGATGCGCTGAGCTTGTATTCTTCTACTTTTAACCGTTTGCATTCATATATAACAGTAAATTGGCATGAACACACTCATAGGTAGACGGTGACTGAGATAGTTGTTTTAGAGGTATTCTTATTGTACATACATGTATGTTTAGACATTTATTGGTATATCTTTAATCTGCTTTTATCGTACTATATTTTTATTGCATAGGTGTGTATTTGTGCATGCAGCTCTTTGCGATCTAATTATTGATGACATAATACATTTTATCATTTTCGCTCACAACATATAAAGAAATCTGCTCTTTGCAATCTTATGAATTATACAATATATACACAAGAACTAATTAATAACATCCATTTTCATGATCAATGACTTGAACATTTGAACAATTTACTTTAGGGCATGAAGTATATCCATACTGTCAATATCAATGTGGCTGGTCAATCTATCTGGTATATTGGATACGATTTTAACAGGCTTGCAAATGTGTTTTCTGGAGCAGAAAATACATTTCAAAGTTTCACAACATTTTAAGAAATGTATTTAAATATACATAACTACGTTATTGGAGTATCATGATAAAGAAACTGGAGTGTCGATTAACTGTTTTGTGGCAATTTGATAGCCTCTTCAATGTTAGGCCCCTGTGTTCTTTATATAAGCAGACATGCAGGTACACTGTCAATCAAGTATTAGTGAAGTCCCTTGTTAATTCCAGGTATAGTGACACACGAAAGCGTGCAAGTAAATTACCAGAGTAATGGTATATTTATTATCACTGGATACTCGTTGTAACCGACTATCGCCCATATAAAGTCATATCGAAACGACTCTGGACGGTGGCTGAAAGAAAGAAGAACGCAACATCGGTTGTTAAAGTTCAAAGTATATATTTATTAATACAAATTAATTTAGTAATGACAGTTTCAAAACGAAAATGCAAACTGAGCAATCCTAGTACCCAAACACTAATTTCATTTCATTTCCATAACTCTGTGAAAGAGCTGAGGGTATTTCGATAACGAACGCAAGGATACACCCTGGTGGCGGAATCAACTAATCAACATGTTTGATCGGTTGCCTTGTGTACTCGCGCGGTAAAAGTCTGTTTATTAAGAATTTACGCATTTCAGTGGCAGATTCTTCGGCTTCATCGTTTGATAAATCGTCTTCCTCACGCATCCTTTTCTTAGTCGCCATTACTTTCTGATGAATCGGGGGCTTTCGTAGTTTTCTTCATAACCTTAAATTACGGACGTAGATATTTCGGAACCTTGTCTGTATTCTAGGTAAAAGCATTCGGCTAAAGTGAAATGACTCTATTTGCCAACAGGAGGCGTCGTTTCATTCGTCATCATTGGAGTTATCTCCCACTAGTTCCAGTTTTTGTCACCAGGGCAATGAGTGGTCAATACGACCGAACATGGAAAAACCCGGATGTAAGATGAGGACCCGGATGTAAAACTACAATACCCAGGAAGTGACCTTTGACCCGGCGCTACTCGGAAGTGACGTTATCGTACGCAGGCACACACACACACACACGCACACACACACACATACGCGGTGCACCCTGTACCCTATAGCCCGTAGGGCATAGGGTACACTAGGGTGTGGGTGCACCAGGTATGTGTGTGTGTGTGTGTGTGTGTGTGTGTGTGTGTGTGTGTGTGCCTGCGTACGATAACGTCACTTCCGAGTAGCCTTAGGGGCAAAGGTCACTTCCCTGGGTATTGTAGTTTTACATCCGGGTACTCATCTTACAGCAGGGTTTTTCCATGTTCGGTCGTATTGACCACTCGTTGCCCTGGTGACAAAAACTGGAACTAGTGGGAGATAACTCCGATGATGACGTATGAAACGACGCCCACTGTTGGCAAATAGAGTTATATCACTTTAGCCGAATGTCGATGTTTAACTCTATCATGCATCTTTGGTAATTTCGTGAGACTAGTGTGGTACGGTTGTTCCAAAACTGATATGAGTTCTCAATGCTGTGGATGCTATCGTAAGTTTGCCAATCGCTCCAACATGTTAAAACATCGGAAAACTGGAGCTTGTGCATGCGTCGATAGCGATGTGAGTGAGTGAGTGAGTGAGTGAGTGAGTGAGGGACTTTTCTCGGACTTTCCTGGACTTTTAAGAACTTTTCATGAACTTTGAAGAACTTTTCATGAACTTTTGGGGACAGTGAGTGAGTGAGTGAGCGAGTGAGGGACTTTTATTGGACTTTCTTGGACTTTTAAGAACTTTTCATGATTTTTGGGCACTTTTAAGAACTTTTCATGAACTTTTGGGGACAGTGAGTGAGTGAGTGAGGGATTTTTCTTGGACTTTCCTGGACTTTTAAGAACTTTTCATGAACTTTGGGACAGAACTTTTCATGAACTTTTGGGGACAGTGAGTGAGTGAGTGAGTGAGGAACTTTTCTTGGACTTTCCTGGACTTTTAAGAACTTTTCATGAATTTTGGGAACAGTGAGCGAGTGAGTGAGTGAGTGAGGGACTTTTCTTGGACTTTTAAGAACTTTTCATGAATTTTGGGAACTTTTAAGAACTTTTCATGAACTTTTGGCGACAGTGAGTGAGTGAGTGAATGAGTGAGTGAGTGAGTGAGTGAGTGAGTCGGAAGAATCTGCCGCTGAGATGCGTAAATTCTTAATAAACAGACTTTTACCGCGCGAGTACACAAGACAACCGATCAAACCTGTTGATTAGTTGATTTCGCCACGAGGGCGTACCGTTGCATTCGTTATCGATATACCCTCAGCTGACGTTTGGGTACTAGGATTGCTCAGCTTGTATTTTCGTTTTTTTTTTGTTTTGTTTTTATTTACGTGTTTTAATCTCCGGAAGTGAAGGGGAATTATTTAGGAGAATGGTCGTCGGACTTCTTATACCCACATTCCAATCATCGTCATTATAAACGGGTCGTGTTTCAACGACCCCATCTATGGCGAATACAGTCTCCAAACTAGGCCAACCGGAACTACCTAAAATGTCCGCATTTTCTCGTACGAATCCGGCCCACGTAGAGTTGTTAGCCTATAAAAAATATAGAGTTGGAATATTAAAAGTGAGTAGCCCTTGTATTCAAATCAGTTATAATCGAACATTTACAACACCGTTCGCTATGTACATCGTTATATCGACAAAGTCGGTATTATCCGCGAGTAGATCGCAATAAAATTACAATACTTACGGACGATTCTCTAGGTTCGATGATATTTTTCAGTAAATTCGCCATTCCGAAGTAAGCTATAAGTTGAATTCTATTAGAGATATATATATTTCGACAAACGATTCTCAAATAATGATTTGTTTCACGGTATACCCTTTCAACCCCCGCTATACGGTGATTGTATAATTGCCCTAATTAAAGCGATATCGGTCTGTAAATATAGATATTCGAACCCCCAATATTATCATATGCTAATTGCAATCGAGTTCTGCGAGTTATAAGTGGTTTCTGTTATTCGACCACACCTGTTACCACAACACACACACACCCCTTCGCATTGACAGGTATTAAAATCAATACAATTATGTATCATGACCGTCTTCTAGCCGTATAGCGAGGTTAAATATGCATATATACCGAGTGTTCGGTAATGCTAATTGCAATTTGTAAAAATTAACAGTCTACAATATATATGAACGCTTAACGTACAGATTCGGAGAGTTTATTGCTATGAACCCGTACTATAGGACCTATACGAAATATCACCTTTTTGTAAAAGCGGAATGAAACCTAAAATATAGGCTATTTAAACGATTAACGTATGAATTCGGAAGATTTATTTATAATACCATATGTAGATCTTTAATATATATATTCAGGTAAAATTATAACGCATATAATTTATTAATATCCAGACGCAATAATTTATACAAATAAAAATTGTTAATGACGTATGACCGCGCTCGGTGGATCACGGTGGCTATGTGTATTTTTGGGTGGCTGGGGGCTGTGATACGCATTCCCTACTACTACTATATTTTTCCAAATGACATCATTTATCTTTAAATAAATCGATTCTTGTGATAAATTCGAGAAAGTTATTTATTTATCTAAATTTCTTGAATCGAGGGCTTTCAGAAAATCTATAGTTTTATATGGATACAAAAAAAACACTGCCCCGCAATAAAGCAAAATTGTGATACGTACACGTACACAACTGGGACCCGATACAGAGAGTGAATGTTTCAGGGCATGGCATACTCTGATTTAGCGCCATCGCTGTCCCAAATTGGTTACCGGTTATATAAAAAAAGACACAGAATAAAAAAGTCGCCTCGCCGCACTTTTTGCGGACTGTTTGACTAGAAACAAAATATCGTTATTGCCTAAGAGAGAATCGTTCAGGGTATATCGCGTCCGCCAGGAGCAGGAGTACTGACGGAGACTATGAAAGGAAAGGTAATATTTAAAAATGAGGAATACATGCAAGCATTAATTTTTACGTAGATGGACAGTCGACATTTGGAACGGTGACGTCTTCGAATGGAATATTAAAAACCTTCCAAGATTTTCTCAAAAATCCCCTTGGCGATCAACGGACCCGCTGTCGGGTGCGAGAATATGGGCACGGGATCAGAGATGGCAACGTCATATTTCTGACCCAAAGCCAGAAACGAAACCTGGACTCCTGTATGGCCGTCTTCTTCTTTGATGGTTGGGTCATATTTCACCTACAAATACGATAATAATTAATCATGAAAAAGATTACCAAATATAGATGAAAATGTTTTTTTTGCCTGTTTCTGTTCATCATTTTGGATTGAACAAAGTCGAAAATAGACAAACACAAAATTATATTATCGATGCGGGTATATATGCGGACAGATGTATGAAAACAATGTTAAATATAGACTTATTATATACTTGGTGATGAGTGAGTGAGTGAGTGAATAGGATTTACCGTCGCTTTCAACATTGCTTCAGTCATATCGTGACGAACAAACTAAGCCCCACCCAGCCAAGTTGCGTTCCTGCTACTTCAAAGAAGAACTCTTTGAAGAAGCTTGGAAACAGACACCCTCCATCCACCCCATAAAACACTTAGGACAGCACACAAGACAGAGACAGGACGTTTACTTGATGATGAGATAGTGAATATTACCAACTTCATAAGAGTGATATTTTTACTGCAATGCTGATATCAGATATATTATCACTGTGATGATATGACGTCAACAGCAGTGAAAATATCGATATTGGCGCACAAATACATGTCACCATGGTCACATGCAGTGATAGGACACTTGACCCAAAACAACATCAGGTGCATGCGCCAAAGACAAGCAAGCTAAATATTTCGGAATGATTTGTATATTATTCTGCCTCATGATGACCAGATTAAAACAATAAATACAACACAAATAGGCACAAAATGAGACAGAAATACATTGCGACAACGGTAACGTTTATCACCTACATGTAGGCGTGCATCGAAAAATGTAATTAGCGACAGCTTCGCCACTCATGAAAATACTAATTTTCTCATCTCACTCGATGACATTTTATATTGTATTCGTCAGAAAACAGTTGATATGCTTTATATCTACACTAACTACGCTTACTTTGTTTTGGCCTGTACAACTGTACGATAGTCGCGCCGTTAATAATATCAACATTGATACACAAATAATGCTTCAACCCTTGATGCTATGTTGGCAAATCTGTATCGTTTAGTTTGAAACATGAATTATCGAGGCGGAGCAAGATATATTAGTTTGGAGAAAATAGAGCTGAACGGGGTTGGATTTTTTATGAACTGTACTCACCGATATGATATTGAGAACTTCAGGGTTACGTATTTCGTACAGTTCCTGAAGTCGTTGCAATCGGTTCTCCAGAATTTCCACCCTGTTAGACGTCTCCACAAAATCAGGCCCGCACACTGCATAAACAAAAATAATTACAATAAAGGAAGATCGTGCATATGAATATTTGCATATTCAATGAATATTACTAAACATCGAAAGATCACTGGAAAAGGATATCGATAATACTTAATATTTATCACGCAATATTGCTGTGAATGATTGAGTATTTTTTTATGTCAATGAGTATCCATAACGGGGAATGAATTTTCGGATTCGTAGAAGATATACTATGAATTAACGTATATTACTGTTGTAAACACATAAAAGAAAAATCTCGTCAACGCGACACTTTCTCGATGGTCCGACCAGAAACAAAAGATGTTTTCGCTCTTAACTAATATGGCCAATGAAAAAGGAGTTTCAGTATAAATACCTGTAGTGATGAGTTGGTCCATCGTCTGTGGTGTCCCAGGAGGTCCATACACGTTACAGATGTCACAGGCGGCTTGATAAAACCGACAGCTGTCTGGATTTTTTTCAATTTCATCACATGTCGGCTCTGTCGTCTGTCTTTTTTTCCTCCCCCACCCCCTGAAACGAAATCGAACCCTAGGAAGTCTTATCCTAGGTAGTCTGATTCTTGGTAGTCGAATTCTAGGCAGCCTGATCCGAGGCAGTCGGATCCTAGGCAGTCTGATCCTAGGCAATCTGATTCTTGGCAATCTGATTCTTGGTAGTCGAATTCTAGGCAGCCTGATTCTCGGTAATCGGATTCTTGGCAATCTGATCCTAGGCAGTCTGAGTCTAGGCAATCTGATTCTTGGCAACCTGATTCTAGGCAATCTGATCCGGAAACGACCTGAAAATCAAACAAATCGGACATATGCCATTTATAAGAACAATTCTAACTTGATTATTTGTTCATGCAGTTAATTAATTCAACTATCCAATGATCTTGGAAATCTGATAACTCTTTGCGCAATGTCAAACCAAATATTTGATCGATCGTAAACAAAGTAAAACCTTCAATAACAGTGGAATACAAGCTCAGGTAATTCAGTAACCAGCCATCGTCGAAAGAGAGATCAAATAATCAAATAAAACTATTAATACCGAATTCCGTGCAGATATAAAAATATTAAGCATGCAAGAGATAAGAAGAAAAACAGTATTCAATGATATCGCAAGATATTTTTGTCCTTTAATTCAGTATTCTAAGATATCCCCATCCTCTAATACAATATGCTAAGATATTCCTACCCTGCAATCCAGTATTTAAAAATATTCCTATCTCTAATCCAGAGTTCTAAGAAATTCTTATCCTCTAATCCAGTATTCGAAGATGTTCCTATCCTCCAATCCAGTATTCTAAAATACTGATATCCTCTAATTCAACATTCCAAGATATTCCTATCCTATAATCCATCATTCTACGATACATGCATTCCTATCCTCTGCTCCAGTATTCTAAGATGCATGTATTTCTATCGTCTAATACAGTATTTTAAGATATACCTATCCTCTAAACCAGTATTCTAAAATATTCCTACCCTCTAATCCAGTATTTTAAGATATTTCTATCCTCTAATTATGCATTCTAAAATACTGCTACCCGCTTATCCAATGTTCTAAAATATTCCTATCCTATAATCCAGTATTCTAAAATATTCCTACAAACCAGTCCAATATTCTAAGATATTTCTCTCCTCTAAGCTAGTATTCTACGATATTCAGATCCTCTTATCCAGTTTTCTGAGATACGCCCAACCTCTAATTTAGTATTCTAAGATATTCCTATCCCCCAATCCAGTATTCTAAGATTTTAATATCCCCTAATCCATTATTCTAAGTTATTCGTATCCTCTAATCTACTATTTTAATATATTCCTCTCCTATACTCCAATAGGCTAACATATTCATATGCTCTAATCCAGTATTCTAAGATATTCGCATCCTCTAATCCAGTAATCTAAAATATTCCTACAAACCAGTCCAATATTCTAAGATATTTCTCTCCTCTAAGCTAGTATTCTACGATATTCAGATCCTCTTATCCAGTTTTCTGAGATACGCCCAACCTCTAGTTTAGTATTCTAAGATATTCCTATCCCACAATCCAGTATTCTAAGATTTTAATATCCCCTAATCCATTATTCTAAGTTATTCGTATCCTCTAATCTACTATTTTAATATATTCCTCTCCTATACTCCAATAGGCTAACATATTCATATGCTCTAATCCAGTATTCCTCTCCTCTAATCCAATATTGTAAGATATACCTATCCTCTAATCCAGTATTCTAAAATATTCCTACAAACCAGTCCAATATTCTAAGATATTTCTCTCCTCTAAGCTAGTATTCTACGATATTCAGATCCTCTTATCCAGTTTTCTGAGATACGCCCAACCTCTAATTTAGTATTCTAAGATATTCCTATCCCCCAATCCAGTATTCTAAGATTTTAATATCCCTTAATCCATTATTCTAAGTTATTCGTATCCTCTAATCTACTATTTTAATATATTCCTCTCCTATACTCCAATAGGCTAACATGTTCATATGCTCTAATCCAGTATTCTAAGATATTCGCATCCTCCAATCCAGTAATCTAAGATATTCCTATCCTCTAATTTAATATTCTAACATATTCTTATCCCCAATCCAGTATTCTAGAATATTACTATCCTCTAATCCAGTATTCCAATATATTCTTATCCTCAATCCAGAACTATAGGATATTCCTATCCTCCAATCCAGTATTCTAAAATACTGATATCCTCTAATTCAACATTCCAAGATATTCCTATCCTATAATCCATCATTCTAAGATACATGCATTCCTATCCTCTGCTCCAGTATTCTAAGATACATGTATTTCTATCGTCTAATACAGTATTTTAAGATATACCTATCCTCTAAACCAGTATTCTAAAATATTCCTATCCTCTAATCCAGTATTTTAAGATATTTCTATCCTCTAATTATGCATTCTAAAATACTGCTACCCGCTTATCCAATGTTCCAAGATATTCCTATCCTATAATCCAGTATTCTAAGATATTCCTCTCCTCTAATCCAATATTCTAAGATATACCTATCCTCTAATCCAGTATTCTAAAATATTCCTACAACCCAGTCCAATATTCTAAGATATTTCACTCCTCTAAGCTAGTATTCTACGATATTCAGATCCTCTTATCCAGTTTTCTGAGATACGCCCAACCTCTAATTCAGTATTCTAAGATATTCCTATCCCCCAATCCAGTATTCTAAGATTTTAATATCCCCTAATCCATTATTCTAAGTTATTCGTATCCTCTAATCTACTATTTTAATATATTCCTCTCCTATAATCCAATAGGCTAACATATTCATATGCTCTAATCCAGTATTCTAAGATATTCGCATCCTCTAATCCAGTACTCTAAGATATTCCTATACTCTAATTCAATATTCTAACATATGTGTATCCTTCAATCCAGTATTTTAAGATATTCTTATCCTCTAATCCAGTAATCTAAGATATTCCTATACTCTAATTCAATATTCTAGCATATTCTTATCCCTAATCCAATATTCTAGAATATTACTATCCTCTAATCCAGTATTCCAGTATATTCTTATCCTCAATCCAGAACTATAGGATATTCATTTCCTCTAATGCAGTATTCTAAGATACTCTAATCCTCTAATCCAATCCAGTATTCTAAGATATTCCTATCCTCTAATCCAGTATTCTATGATATTCCTATCCTTTAATGCAGTATTGTAAGATATTCTTATCATCTAATCCAGTAATCTAAGTTACTCCTATCCTCTAATGCAGTATTCTAAGATATACATATCCTCCAATCCAGTATTGTATTACATTCCTATCCTTTAATGCTGTATTCTAAAGTATTCTTAACCGCTAATTCAGTATTCTATGATATTCGTATCCTCTAATGCCGTATTCTACGATATTCTTATCCTCCAATCCGGAATTCTATGATATTCCTAGCCTCTAATCCAATATTCTAAGATATATTTATCCCCTAATCCGGTAGTATAAGTTTTTCCTAACCACTAATACCGTATTCTAAGATATTCATCTCTTCTAATCCAGTACTCTAAGATATATTTATCCTGTAATCCAGTATTTTAAGATATTCCTATCCTTCCGTCCAATATTCTAAGATATTCCTATCCTCAAATGCAGTATTCTAAGATATTCTTAGCCTCTAATCCAGTATTCTAAGATATTCTTATCTTTTAATCCAGTATTTTAAGATATTCATCTCCACTAATCCAGTATTCTAAGATATACATATCCCTCAATCCAGTATTCTAAGATATTCCTACACTTCAGTCCAATATTCTAATATATTCCTACCATCTATTCCAGTATTCTAAGATATTCTTATTCTCTGATCCAGTATTCTAAGATATTCATATCCTCTAATGTATTATTCTAAGATATTCCTATACTCTAATCCAGTATTCTAAGATATTCAGATCCTCTAATCCACTATTCTAAGCTATTCTTGTTCTCTAATCCAGCTCTCTAAGATATTCCTCTCCTCTCATCCAGTATTCTAGGATATTCCTATTATTTAATACAGTATCCCAAGATATTCTCATCCTCTAATCCAGTATTCTAAGATATTCCTATCTTCTAATCAAGTATGCTAACATATTCTTTTCCCCCAATCCGGTATTATAAAATATTCCTATCCATTAATCCAGAAAGCTAAGCTACTCCTATCCTCCGAAGCAGTATTCTAAGATATTTCTATCCTCTAATTCAGTATTCTAAGATATTCTTATCTTCTAATCCAGTATTCTAAGATACTCATATCCTCTAACCCAGTATTTAAATATATGCCTATCCTCTAATCCAGTATTCTAATATATTCCTATCGTTAAATCCAGTATACTAAGATACTCCTATCCTCTAATCCAATATTCTTTAATCCGAATTTATTTCTAGATCGTTTCCTACAGTATAAACTATCTCAGTGACTCCATTGTTGTAAGTGTTCATATTAACACCTTGGAGAGCTTCCGGTTAACTTACACTCGAAATGTGGCACAACTTCGAATCGTGGCGCCAAAGATACTGTATACTATGCTCTTATCGTATTCTGCTTCAGTTCGCAACACTTTGGCACATTCCGAACGTACCAGTGTAAATAAACGAAGGTAACCAATTTACTCTCAGACTCCTAGCATGGGTTTTTCCTATAAATGGTCGGAAAAGTCAAGGGGAGAGAGAGAAAATAGATATAACCCTGTCTGGCCTGGGCGTTTTTGGACGTGTGCAGACCCACCTGGTGGGGTGGGGGGGGGGGGGGGTGCCTTTCGCTCCCCCCCTAAACGATTGGATCAAGCTCTACCAGAAAATGTACAAGATGGCAGCATCATCTTCGAAAGAAAAATTTTTTGTTCGATTTTTTTTTCCGTCAGATTTTACGATTTTCTTTTTATTTATGTGTTTTCCTTGTGCAAACTACATGATAAATTAGTAAATACAATTCTGGTGTGAATAAAATAGATTTTGCCCAATTTTTCTTGAGAAAAAGCAGGAACTTTGAAGAAAAATGAGGGAAACATCACTTTTCTGGTTCCCAACATGGCTGCTATCTTGACTTTACCTCTTCTCGGAGGCTTATGCAAATAGGCTCAAAATGACTCCAATATGATATCGTAAAAGAAACGGAGGGTCAGCTTTCATTTTTTTTTTCTTTGTCGTTCCGGAGATGGGGTGAATGGTAGGGAGGGGGGGGGGGTCATAATCCCTCTCCTCCAGGCCCGGTAGGGTTAACACCGCATTCAGCAATATTTCAGTTATTTCAGGAAACGTCAAGTCACTCTAGCGGAACTACAAATTGTATATCCTTAAAATTATCACCACGATGTCTAAAATTGGAGAAATTATTTAAACACCCCATTGCCAGGGGAAATGTTTTCTATAAACTGAAATAACTTGTTTCTACTATTGGGAATTCAAATTCTAATTATGGTATAGTTCCCACGGCATGAAGACACTATCGAGTCCATGTACTGCTTGAGACTATATTTTGCTGAATATTCACGATACGTTGCGAATACATTATGGTCAACTCAGCACAAGAAACATCCACCCACACAACAAATTGTGTTATTTCACCAAACGCCTCGGGTCCTATTCTAGCAACAGGAATAGTGTGTTGCTTCAATGACAGAGAGTGTTCTTCTAAGAAGAGGTGTGTGCTGTTGACATCAGGTATGCAATTTTCACACACGATTTCTGCGCAATAGTCGGTTCGCTATGATAGGACACCAAGCTTGTGATGAAAATAACAAAATAACACTTTCAACAGTATCAGCCATCGTAATTTAGGGATAAAATACAAATACTTAACTTGAACTGTGATTTACATGTACACGTATCACGATCGACAGTAGTAGCTAAAGGCAACATAACAAGAAGGTTCATCAAGGGTCAGACTGTTATTGATACTGATAACCGACTAATAACCTTAGCGATAATAAATCCTATTTAACTGCGGTATATACTCGACATAACTGTATCATTCTTCATAAACAATGAATAATAAAGAAGCACTTATTACCAATTGAACGAAATAAGTTTTTGAAAGGTTTGGTGATCCCACCCAAAATCTTCTTGGCGAGGCTTCCGACTTTCTTGAATCCCTTCTTAACGGCATCTACAGCCTTTTTCGCAGCGTCTTTCAAAACTTTCAGTGCTTTTTCACCAATTTTGATGGCATTGCAAGACTCGGGGGATATCTGGCATATTAGTTTTCCCTTATCAACTGGTGGCTCAGGTGGTTCCGTTGTCCCATGTGGTTCGAGAGTGGTGGGCGTACAACGTTGATTGAAGCTGAAATGTTACGAGATTGATTCGAATTAACTGGTGCAGATTACAGCAGTTCTAATAATACGTCATACCAGAATTGATTATAATAATTGAATATATTTCACTCCGATTATATAACAAGAAAATTAGATTATACTCGACGCAATATCCCATTACCTCGAGGATATCACGAAGTCTCTTGGATATATCTCCCGTCCACCACATGCGGCGACATGTCCTTGCAGAATAATTCTGACATATATTTTGTTGATCAAATGCGTTACAAAAAGGAAGATACCGTATTATAAACAACTCATTCTAAGACTAAAGAAATACCATCACTGGAACGATGAGAATACAAAAATGAAATCCGTTAGAATCGATACACTGGTTTAATTAGTTACAAAATATAGTTTATTTTGTACATAAATAAATGGGAGTTCCTCTAAATCGAAATCGTCTAGTCGATCGCCGTTCTTGTATAATGACAACAGTGGACCGTTTTCCTCGTAGGCGCTGAGACAATCGTCCAGAAAACAGGACCATTGTACGGTCTGTGACCTTGTGAGACAGAAGGGGAGGACTTGAATGACTGAATATACGTTACAATGGATGGACTGGTTCCGAAAGCGGGGAAAAATGACGGGGAAATGAATCAATCTACTTACTTCTCAAGGCAACGATCTGCAACACACTGGCCACAGTCGTCCATCCTACCTTTGATCGTTTGCATACACGAGCCATAGCGATCTGTCTCTTCGACAAGACTGGCATTGGCTTGATCAAAATTCTCCTCTACCCAAGCGTCCAGCTTTTCAGTGATGACATCTCGTAGAGCTGTTATTAGAGGTGAAAGAGAGAGAGAATACTACATATCTGTTACAATAAATAGTTACTCAAGGACAAGGATGAATGGAATAAATAACATTTTTAACTAAACCATTTATAAAGCTGGCCCAGCCAATAACAAAAATATCAGGGACTTCTTTTAACCCCACCTGGCCTGACGGGGGAGCACCTTTGCCCAAATTTCTGTGCTATCTCCGCAACGGCAAAAAATAGAGCGCTGAAAGTCCTTGACCTTTTAGTTTATCATATTGGGGTTATTTTGAGCATAACCCCCGAGCAGAGGATCATGGGTAAATTCAAAATGGCGGCGACGTGGGGTACCAGAAAAGTGACGTTTTTATCATATTTCTTCAAAATTTCCGCTTTTTCGCGATGAAAAGTGGGCAAAAACTATACTTCATTCTGGTACTTCACATCACATTAATATTTACTAATTTATCATGCAGTTTTGGCGGAGAAATTGAATAAATAAAAAATTCGGAAAATCCGATCGAAAAATCTACCAAAAAATGCCGTTTTTGAAAATGACGTCACTGTGACGTCATTGAAACGGCCATCTTGGATTTTTTACATTTTTTGGTAGAGCTTGACCCAAGGGTATAGTGTGGTGAGTTTCAGCCTCCTATCTCAAGGGGTAAGAAAAATAATTAGGGGGGTGGGGACATTTCGGCCTTCCCCCACTTCCCGCAGGCCAGGATACGTCCCAAAAAGCCCAGGCCAGATAGGGTTAAAAGAAGTTATATTGTTTTGCGAGTTGACTGTTTACTCTTTCAAGTATGGTGGCCCGTGTATGCCATCGATTTTTCTCCTTTCCAATTTTGTTTTTCTAAATTTTGGGAGGAGCAGGGATATCGTTTTTGTGCCTAATTTGCACAAACAATTTCTATTTGTTCAAAAATTTAGTTCGGATTTTTCGCATTCTCAGTAGACCATTAACATTTCCTACGCAGCTGAATTTTCATTGAAAACCACACTTGAACACCACAATTTTGGGAGTGATATCGTTTTTGCGCTTAATTTGTACAAACAATTTCTATTTGTTCAAAGATTTTGATCAGCTTTCTCGCATTCTCATTAGACCCTTATATTTCTTTCACAGCTGAATTTTCACCGAAAACAACACTAGAAAATATTTACACAGCGGTGGAAATTTTTTAGATGTGGTAACACCTTTACATCACAATAAACATTAACTCCGCGGTAAAACCCTTTTGACCACGATGGAAACCGTAATATACAACGGTAGGGAGTTTTACTCTATTTTTCCGTCAAATTTGTGTAGTAGTAGGGAAAGGACCGATTCATTATTTAAAATGGGGGGGTTCCAAAATGAGGGTCGTGCAGAGTGACGTCATGACATTCGGTCACGTGGCATCCGGGTCACATCCGGGTCAAAGGTCCCATACGGGTCACTTCCTGTGACGTTACTTCCGGTCATGTGACGGCCCAACAAGAGTTATCTGTCCCTACATAAAACCCCAGTGACTTCCGATGTTAATCTATGGGAATGCGTGTATTGGATAGGGGTGGTCATTTTTTTGTGGATTTTATTATGGGTTGTTACACCTCGCTTTCTTTGTCTCACGATGAAATTTGAGAGGCGGATCGACCTCCATGGTTTTTTTCCATTCGAGGATGCATTTCCATGGGAACTGAAATATCCGGTTTCGAGATTTGCGAGCTTGATCCGTGTATGACACTTCGGTGACGTCTCAATTGACTGGGATGCTTAAAGTCTATATCACACTCTGCACATGTATGCGTGGGTACTTCGTGGCGTGCACGTGTGTGACGACGTAAACTGTCCAGGCGGTAGAAGGGCTTCGAACAAGTCGTTCAGGTGAACATCGTGGTAGAGTGTCTGCTGAATGGAGCATCACCTGTGCAGGTCTTTAGGATACGCTTGATTTTATGGACAGTAACGCCCGCCAACGCCTAGGTTAACGCTTCAAAGCCCTGGTGAAATAGCTCAGAAGCTCTGATTTTCTAGATATTCCATGGAATTGCCATTAATTCATCGAAGTGCGGACCTGAGTCAACGCCCGTTGTTACGCCTTAACGCCCGGCTCAACGCCTTAACGCTCTGTCTGTACGCCTTAACTTCCGCCCCAATCGCCTTATCGCCCTAGCTCAACGCCTTAACGCCTTATAGCAACGCCTGAACGCCCTATCGTAACGCCTTTACGCATTGTCAACTATCCAATCACACGCACATATTGACCACTGGCCCGTGACCCTTGATGAAAGTGACGTCATAACTGGACAACGCCGGAAGTGACGTCGCATAAGAGCGTTGAGCTCGGGGCTCGGAAGTGACGTCTTCACACGCAAGCGCACACACCTGTTGTGCACCCGCCCCCTGGTGTACCCTATGTTCTACAAGTTATAGGAGAGAGGGTGCACCACATGTGCGTGCGCATGGGCGTGATGATGTCATTTCCGAGCTCCGAGCTTCAAGAGCTCCGACTGCAAGAGCTCGGGGCTCTTATGCGCGCGATGACGTCACTTCTGGCGATGTCAAGTGAAGATATCACTTTCATCGAGGGTCAGGGGCCAATGGTCAGAATATGTGCGTGTGATTGGTGGTTGGCAATGCGTAAAGGCTTTAAGATAGGGTGATAAGGCGTTGAGGTACGGCGTTAAGGCGTGAGATAGGGCGATAAGGCGTTGAGGGTGCACTCCAGAGATTCTTCCATTCGGCATGGAATAGACTATGGGTCCGTTTTTCGGCCACCAGTTGTCGTAAAACCTTCAACCCAAATCACTTATATGTATATATTTTCTGAAAGAGCATGATGAAACTATTATTTTAAGATATAACACTGCTATGCTATAGAAAAATTAAACTCGAACATTCTCCTCCATGCTTGCATCATTTTTCCTAGAAAACCCCTTAAAAATGTCGAAAAATGGTCAAATTCGGCTCAATTTCCAGAAAAATCTGTAAGAGCCAGTTATACATATTATTTTGGGAAATCCGACCGATAACTTTCCCCCTACCCCATCTTTGTTTTGATCACTTTTGCCAATTCTAGCAGGATTTTCGAGAACAAAACTCAAAATTAACCTATTTCTTCTTAATAATGGTCATCCATTCGGCAATATGAAGGCCGTGGTTGCTTTTCCGCTTTCCAATGATAGCACAAACGCGGGAAAATGCAAATAAGAGATGTAACCAAGTCAAATTATTGGTAATTTTGCACTAAATTTTCTCCTAGAAACATGGGAAATACTTCAGAAACTTGAGAAATAATTCGTAAAACCATAATAATATACATCCATTCCATCCTTTATGGACTGTAAATGGGTTCTCTTGTAAAGAAAATTTACACTGGCAAATTTATATCATTCTGATAGGACCTCGTTCTGCCATAATATCCACCGAAATCTCATTCCAGGGGGAGATAACTCCTGTATGGAATACAGTATGCAATAACCTCAATATTATACTAATGGACACACTGTGGATTATTTTAATCGAACTCCTGGTCTTCTTTCCACCTGCTTCCGAAAATAGCGCTTCAGGTGTAACTAGGCAGTCAAAATTAAACAATCTGGTGTAATGATACATCTCCGCTCCGTAACGGAGTCTACATTAAGATAATGCATAGACTCCACTATTATGCCTTAAAGGGTGCACTCCAGAGATTCTTCCATTCGGCATGGAATAGACTATGGGTCCGTTTTTCGGCCACCAGTTGTCGTGAAACCTTCAACCCAAATCACTTATATGTATATATTTTCTGAAAGAGCATGATGAAACTATTATTTTAAGATATAACACTGCTATGTTATAGAAAAATTAAACTCGAACATTCTCCTCCATGCTTGCTTCATTTTTCCTAGAAAACCCTTAAAAATGTCGAAAAATGGTCAAATTCGGCTCAATTTCCAGAAAAATCTGTAAGAGCGATTTCAATTAAACTTCTTACTCACGTTCCCTGATCCGGTCTCAACTTAAAAAGGCAAACAAAAGTGGGTGTCAACCTGCCCGTTTTTTGTCAGATTTTCTTCCCGTTAATGAGTCCCGATTTTTAGGCACACCCAAGGGGCATAACTGAGACAGGACAAACTTTACTCCATGATACCGATCAGCGTGTAGACGAAGCCAGTACTCGATTTGTACGTACTCATTTGCAGCGTTGATAATGCTGAATAGGATGGCATTATAGATATAAGCTATTAAGAAGACAAGAAGAATTATGATGTAGCAGAACAAGGGCAGTCTATCGTATTATGAAATTAGAGAGGGGCCATTACTACGAAACTGTGGAGGACCACCTTAAGGGGCAGGATGTTTTTTTACGAAATTAATTATTCACATGTATCGTAATCTCAGAGTGTTTGCGGGTATGCCGGTATACAACACTTGCCAGTTATACATATTATTTTGGGAAATCCGACCGATAACTTTCCCCCTACCCCATCTTTGTTTTGATCACTTTTGCCAATTCTAGCAGGATTTTCGAGAACAAAACTCAAAATTAACCTATTTCTTCTTAATAATGGTCATCCATTTGGCAATATGAAGGCCGTGGTTGCTTTTCCGCTTTCCAATGATAGCAGAAACGCGGGAAAATGCAAATAAGAGATGTAACCAAGTCAAATTATTGGTAATTTTGCACTAAATTTTCTCCTAGAAACATGGGAAATACTTCAGAAACTTGAGAAATAATTCGTAAAACCATAATAATATACATCCATTCCATCCTTTATGGACTGTAAATGGGTTCTCTTGTAAAGAAAATTTACACTGGCAAATTTATATCATTCTGATAGGACCTCGTTCTGCCATAATATCCACCGAAATCTCATTCCAGGGGGAGATAACTCCTGTATGGAATACAGTATGCAATAACCTCAATAGTATACTAATGGACACACTGTGGATTATTTTAATCGAACTCCTGGTCTTTTTTCCACCTGCTTCCGAAAATAGCGCTTCAGGTGTAACTAGGCAGTCAAAATTAAACAATCTGGCGTAATGATACATCTCCGCTCCGTAACGGAGTCTACATTAAGATAATGCATAGACTCCACTATTATGCCTTAAAGGGTGCACTCCAGAGATTCTTCCATTCGGCATGGAATAGACTATGGGTCCGTTTTTCGGCCACCAGTTGTCGTAAAACCTTCAACCCAAATCACTTATATGTATATATTTTCTGAAAGAGCATGATGAAACTATTATTTTAAGATATAACACTGCTATGTTATAGAAAAATTAAACTCAAACATTCTCCTCCATGCTTGCTTCATTTTTCCTAGAAAACCCCTTAAAAATGTCGAAAAATGGTCAAATTCGGCTCAATTTCCAGAAAAATCTGTAAGAGCGATTTCAATTAAACTTCTTACTCACGTTCCCTGGTCCGGTCTCAACTTAAAAAGGCAAAAAAAAGGGGGTGTTAACCTAACCGTTTTTTGTCAGATTTTCTTCCCGTAAATGAGTCCCGATTTTTAGGCACACCCAAGGGGCATAACTGAGGCAGGACAAACTTTACTCCATGATCCCGATCAGCGTGTAGACGAAGCCAGCACTCGATTTGTACGTACTCGTTTGCAGCGTTGATAATGCTGAATAGGATGGCATTATAGATATAAGCTATTAAGAAGACAAGAAGAATTATGATGTAGCAGAACAAGGGCAGTCTATCGTATTATGAAATTAGAGAGGGGCCATTACTACGAAACTGTGGAGGGCCACCTTAAGGGGCAGGATGTTTTTTACGAAATTAATTATTCACATGTATCGTAATCTCAGAGTGTTTGCGAGTATGGCGGTATACAACACTTGCCAGTTATACATATTATTTTGGGAAATCCGACCGATAACTTTCCCCCTACCCCATCTTTGTTTTGATCACTTTTGCCAATTCTAGCAGGATTTTCGAGAACAAAACTCAAAATTAACCTATTTCTTCTTAATAATGGTCATCCATTCGGCAATATGAAGGCCGTGGTTGCTTTTCCGCTTTCCAATGATAGCAGAAATGCGGGAAAATGCAAATAAGAGATGTAACCAAGTCAAATTATTGGTAATTTTGCACTCAATTTTCTCCTAGAAACATGGGAAATACTTCAGAAACTTGAGAAATAATTTGTAAAACCATAATAATATACATCCATTCCATCCTTTATTGACTGTAAATGGGTTCTCTTGTAAAGAAAATTTACACTGGCAAATTTATATCATTCTGATAGGACCTCGTTCTGCCATAATATCCACCGAAATCTCAGTCCAGGGGGAGATAACTCCTGTATGGAATACAGTGTGCAGTAACCTCAATTGTATACTAATGGACACACTGTGGATTATTTTAATCGAACTCCTGGTCTTCTTTCCACCTGCTTCCGAAAATAGAGCTTCAGGTATAACTAGGCAGTCAAAATTAAACAATCTGGCGTAATGATACATCTCCGCTCCGTAACGGAGTCTACATTAAGATAATGCATAGACTCCACTATTATGCCTTAAGGGTGCACTCCGGAGATTCTTTTATTCGGCATGGAATAGACTATGGGTCCGTTTTTCGGCCACCAGTTGTCGCAAAACCTTCAACCCAAATCACTTATATGTATATATTTTCTGAAAGAGCATGATGAAACTATTATTTTAAGATATAACACTGCTATGTTATAGAAAAATTTAACTCGAACATTCTCCTCCATGCTTGCTTCATTTTTCCTAGAAAACCCTTAAAAATGTCGAAAAATGGTCAAATTCGGCTCAATTTCCAGAAAAATCTGTAAGAGCGATTTCAATTAAACTTCTTACTCACGTTCCCTGGTCCGGTCTCAACTTAAAAAGGCAAACAAAAGTGGGTGTCAACCTGCCCGTTTTTTGTCAGATTTTCTTCCCGTAAATGAGTCCCGATTTTTAGGCACACCCAAGGGGCATAACTGAGGCAGGACAAACTTTACTCCATGATCCCGATCAGCGTGTAGACGAAGCCAGCACTCGATTTGTACGTACTCGTTTGCAGCGTTGATAATGCTGAATAGGATGGCATTATAGATATAAGCTATTAAGAAGACAAGAAGAATTATGATGTACCAGAACAAGGGCAGTCTATCGTATTATGAAATTAGAGAGGGGCCATTACTACGAAACTCTGGAGGACCACCTTAAGGGGCAGGATGTTTTTTACGAAGTTAATTATTCACATTTATCGTAATCTGGGAGTGTTTGCGAGTATGGCGGTATACAACACTTGCCAGTTATACATATTATTGTGGGAACTCCGACCCATAACTTTCCCCCTACCCCATCTTTGTTTTGATCACTTTTGCCAATTCTAACAGGATTTTCGAGAAGAAAACTAAAAATTAACCTATTTCTTCTTAATAATGGGCATCCATTCGGCAATATGAAGGCCGTGGTTGCTTTTCCGCTTTCCAATGATAGCAGAAACGCGGGAAAATGCAAATAAGAGATGTAACCAAGTCAAATTATTGGTAATTTTGCACTAAATTTTCTCCCAGAAACATGGGAAATACTTCAGAAACTTGAGAAATAATTCGTAAAACCATAATAATATACATCCATTCCATCCTTTATGGACTGTAAATGGGTTCTCTTGTAAAGAAAATTTACACTGGCAAATTGATATCATTTTGATATGACCTAGTTCTGCCATGATATCTACCGAAATCTCATTCCAGGGGGAGATAACTCCTGTATAGAATACAGTATGCAATAACCCCAATAGTATACTAATGGACACACTGTGGATTATTTTAATCGAACTCCTGGTCTTTTTTCCACCTGCTTCCGAAAATAGCGCTTCAGGTGTAACTAGGCAGTCAAAATTAAACAATCTGGTGTAATGATACATCTCCGCTCCGTAACGGAGTCTACATTAAGATAATGCATAGTCTCCACTATTATGCCTTAAAGGGTGCACTCCGGAGATTCTTCCATTCGGCATGGAATAGACTATGGGTCCGTTTTTCGGCCACCAGTTGTCGTAAAACCTTCAACCCAAATCACTTATATGTATATATTTTCTGAAAGAACATGATGAAACTATTATTTTAAGATATAACACTGCTATGTTATAGAAAAATTAAACTCGAACATTCTCCTCCATGCTTGCTTCATTTTTCCTAGAAAACCCCTTAAAAATGTCGAAAAATGGTCAAATTCGGCTCAATTTCCAGAAAAATCTGTAAGAGCGATTTCAATTAAACTTCTTACTCACGTTCCCTGATCCGGTCGCAACTTAAAAAGGCAAACAAAAGTGGGTGTCAACCTGCCCGTTTTTTGTCAGATTTTCTTCCCGTAAATGAGTCCCGATTTTTAGGCACACCCAAAGGCATAACTGAGGCAGGACAAACTTTACTCCATGATCCCGATCAGCGTGTAGATGAAGCCAGCACTCGATTTGTACGTACTCGTTTGCAGCGTTGATAATGCTGAATAGGATGGCATTATAGATATAAGCTATTAAGAAGACAAGAAGAATTATGATGTAGCAGAACAAGGGCAGTCTATCGTATTATGAAATTAGAGAGGGGCCATTACTACGAAACTGTGGAGGGCCACCTTAAGGGGCAGGATGTTTTTTTACGAAATTAATTATTCACATGTATCGTAATCTCAGAGTGTTTGCGGGTATGCCGGTATACAACACTTGCCAGTTATACATATTATTTTGGGAAATCCGACCGATAACTTTCCCCCTACCCCATCTTTGTTTTGATCACTTTTGCCAATTCTAGCAGGATTTTCGAGAACAAAACTCAAAATTAACCTATTTCTTCTTAATAATGGTCATCCATTTGGCAATATGAAGGCCGTGGTTGCTTTTCCGCTTTCCAATGATAGCAGAAACGCGGGAAAATGCAAATAAGAGATGTAACCAAGTCAAATTATTGGTAATTTTGCACTAAATTTTCTCCTAGAAACATGGGAAATACTTCAGAAACTTGAGAAATAATTCGTAAAACCATAATAATATACATCCATTCCATCCTTTATGGACTGTAAATGGGTTCTCTTGTAAAGAAAATTTACACTGGCAAATTTATATCATTCTGATAGGACCTCGTTCTGCCATAATATCCACCGAAATCTCATTCCAGGGGGAGATAACTCCTGTATGGAGTACAGTATGCAATAACCTCAATAGTATACTAATGGACACACTGTGGATTATTTTAATCGAACTCCTGGTCTTTTTTCCACCTGCTTCCGAAAATAGCGCTTCAGGTGTAACTAGGCAGTCAAAATTAAACAATCTGGTGTAATGATACATCTCCGCTCCGTGACGGAGTCTACATTAAGATAATGCATAGACTCCACTATTATGCCTTAAAGGGTGCACTCCAGAGATTCTTCCATTCGGCATGGAATAGACTATGGGTCCGTTTTTCGGCCACCAGTTGTAAAACCTTCAACCCAAATCACTTATATGTATATATTTTCTGAAAGAGCATGATGAAACTATTATTTTAAGATATAACACTGCTATGTTATAGAAAAATTAAACTCGAACATTCTCCTCCATGCTTGCTTCATTTTTCCTAGAAAACCCCTTAAAAATGTCGAAAAATGGTCAAATTCGGCTCAATTTCCAGAAAAATCTGTAAGAGCGATTTCAATTAAACTTCTTACTCACGTTCCCTGATCCGGTCTCAACTTAAAAAGGCAAACAAAAGTGGGTGTCAACCTGCCCGTTTTTTGTCAGATTTTCTTCCCGTAAATGAGTCCCGATTTTTAGGCACACCCAAGGGGCATAACTGAGACAGGACAAACTTTACTCCATGATCCCGATCAGCGTGTAGACGAAGCCAGCACTCGATTTGTACGTACTCATTTGCAGCGTTGATAATGCTGAATAGGATGGCATTATAGATATAAGCTATTAAGAAGACAAGAAGAATTATGATGTAGCAGAACAAGGGCAGTCTATCGTATTATGAAATTAGAAAGGGGCCATTACTACGAAACTGTGGAGGGCCACCTGAGGCAGACGTTAAGGCGCAAAGATAGGGCATTAAGGCGTTGAGCCGAGCGTTAAGGCGTAACAACGGGCGTTGACGGGCGTCACAGCATTTCGATGAATTAGTGGCAATTTATCTAGAAAATCAGAGCCTCTGAACTATTTCAGCAGGGCGTTGAAGCGTTAACCTAGGCGTTGACAGGCGTTACTGTTCATAAAAGCAAGCGTATCCTGAAGACCTTCACAGTTGATGTTCCATTCAGCAGACACTTTACCACGATGTTCACGTGTACGATTTGTTCGAAGTCTATTTTTACCCTGGACAGTAAACGTCGTCACACACGTGCACGCCATGAAGTACCCACGCATACATAAGTGCAGAGTGCAATATAGTCTTTAAGCCGTCATACACGGATCACGCTCGCAACTCTCGAGACCGGATATTTCAGTTCACATGGAAATGCATCATCGAATGAAAAAAACTCATGGAGGTCGACCCACCGTCCCGAATTGAAGAGTCGATGGAGATTGATCCCAGTGTCGAGGAGCCCTTCATTCTTCCTTCCCCGCCTACATGTACAAATGGGAGAAGTAAGGGCTCGAAGTTGCAGTATCCTGGACTGCCCTTAGACGCTTAGGACAAACGGATCAGGGCGAACATGACCGAAATTAACTTTCTCAATTGGCGGCTTCTGATTGGACAAGAGCCTACGAGAATTGTAAACATATCCAACGCCTGGGTATGATGTGCTGGTGGGGATAATAAAATGATTCACCTGCCATCCTTGTTGTTTTTGTTCTCTCATCTGTCCGCATCATGGCCACCAGCACCACCACCACACACCAATACTTTCACCACCACAAACCACCACCAACACCACTACCTCAAATCTTCCATTCCAATACCCTTTCCCCACCATTCCCTGTCTGCGCATGCGCACCATTGCGCTACTTTTACTGCACACCAGTCCAGGTGGACGCTACCTTATTAGAGCTCCAAACTGATACCCTCGCAGAGCCATTCGCACCACTATGGGTCCAGCTCAAACACCAAACGTCCATTCCAGTGCCTCTTTCCCACAATTCCTTGTCTGCTCATGCACAGAATGTTGAAAACGGACGACACACTAGTCCAAGCGGATCGTACCCAACGAGAGCTTCAAACTGATACCTCACACGGCTCAATCGTCCCACTAGTGGTCCACCTCGACCCGAAAACGTCCATTCGAATACCATTTTTCTACTGCGCATGCGCAGATATACGATATTCCCACCCCACACCCATCCATTTGGACGCTCCCCCCACGAATGCTTCAAGCTGATACCTCACATAACCCAATCGGACCACTATGGGTCCACCTAGATCCCAAAATGTCCACCCAAGCGCTACTTGGCCAGCACGCATGAGCACGGTAACTTTTTCAAAAATTTCAACGCATGGTCTCGAGATTCCTCCCATCGTGTTCTATAGGTCCATTCAGAAACGAGAGATCCTGAAGGATCTTGGCGCCCACCATTGTCTGATAATTGTAAGCTAATGACAAGAGGAACTTTTTGTCCATTGTTACTAAGAACAAACAAACGATTTGTAATTTTGTTTGCAGAATTTCTAATCTGAGCGAAAAAGATCGAAAAAGGGACACTGGAAAACACCAAGATATTATCTTTCTAAGTTTCAGGAGTTTCAAGATTTCTAGAAACTGTACTTGATGTCGGTTGTTATAGTACAAGTGAAATGAGCAAAGTTAGTCTGAAAGTGAATGTCCAGAGGATCCTTCATCTTCGTTATGTAGTATTTTTTTTTCCACACGTGTCATCATTGGGTACTGGAAGCGAAGACAAATCTCTTTGACACTTTCGCATGAGCTATGAAACATACTTAAGATTTTATAATGAGGAACGAATGCTATTTCTGTTCTGTTTACTGGGGTAGTTTGATTAATATCTCTTTTAAGATACCATGCTCGAAAATAGTAAGATGGTACAAAGCTTAATACTGAAGGGATCCGGTCTGTGCAGTAATGTGGAAACTTTGAAAGGGTCTGAATCCTGATCTCTCTTGGATCGAAACACGCGGTAGTCTACAGTTGTCGAGTTGTGACGCCGTGTCACAAGAGTGACGTCCCTTCGTTTAGCCGACCCGTCGGCAGACGAAACGGTGTGGCAGTTCACTTGCAATGGCATGGACTAAAGTAAACTGATTTAAAATTTGAAGAAATACATTTCAATTCGAAATCATTTGAACTCCTTGATATAGAAGGTGAAGGTATGGATATTCTCTATAGTCATTATATAGAATATGCCCCATCGTTTGATCCGCCTACTCTTGTGATGCAATGTCACAACTCGGGAATACCGTATTAATTTGAAGCGTAATTTGGATTTTCGAATCGGACCAAAAAAGGTATCTTGCACAACTAGTCCTAATGTGGGACCTGTGTACCAAATTTCAGAAAGATCCATGAAGTATTTCCTGAAAATTCACGATAACAATGTTTCAATGGGAAATCCAAAATGGCCACCTGGTGGGCATATTACATTTTCGAATCGGACCAAAAAAGGTATCTTGCACAACTAGACCCCAAGGGGAACCTGTGTACCAAATTTAAGAAAGATCCATGTAGTACTTCTGGAGAAATCACGATAAAGTTTCATGGGGAAATCCAAGATGGTCGCCCGGTGGCCATATTGGATTTTGGAATCGGACCAGGAAAGGTATTTTGCACAAGTAGACCACAAGGGGAACCTGTGTATCAAATTTGACAAAGATTCATGCAGTGGTTCTTGAGAATTCACGATAACAAAATTTCACAGGGAAATTAAAAATGGCCGCTTGGTGGCCATGTTTGATTTTTGAATCGGACCACGAAAAGTATCTTGTGCAACCGCACCACAAGGGGAACCAGTGTACCAAATTTGAGAAAGATCCATGCAGTACTTCCTGAGAAATCACGATAACAAAGCTTCATGAGGAAATCCAAGATGGCCGCCTGGTGGCCATATTGGATTTTGGAATCGGACCAGAAAAGGTATCTTGCACAAGTAGACCACAAGGGAAGCCTGTGTACCAAATTTGACAAAGATCCATGAAGTACTTCCTGAGAATTCATGATAACATTTCATGGGGAAATTCAAAATGGCCGCCTGGTGGCCATATTGGATTTACGAATCAGGCCAAAAAAGGTATATTGCACAACTAGGCAACAAGGGGAACCGGTGTACCAAATTTGAGGAAGATCCATGCAGTACTTCCTGTGAAATCTCGATAACAAAGTTTCATGGGGAAATTGAAGATGGCTGCCTTTTGGCCATATTGGATTTTCGAATCGGACGTGAAAAGGTATTTTGCACAACTAGACCCCAAGGGGAACCTGTGTACCAAATTTGAGAAAGATCCATGCAGTAGTTCCCGAGAAATCGCGATAACAAGAATTGTTTACGGACGGACGACAGACGGACGACGGATCACGGACAAAAAGCGATTTGAACAGCCCGCCATCACCAATGGTGGGCTAAAAAACAAGGGGACACACCCCATACCGCATATGTCCACGAGCGGGTTCCCCACATTGTCCACTGCGCCAGAACGGATCTAAAATGTTCAGCCTAAACCCGCCTGAACTTCTCAGCGATAGTCAACCCCTAGCCTCGAGACCCCTCTCGTCGTGTTCTCCGAGACAAAGAAAACAAGATGCCACAATCCAGAGTAAAATCCACAAGAAATAAAAAATGACCACCCCTACCCCATATATGCATTCCCGTAGATTAACATTGCAAGTCACTGGGATCTTATGTAGGGGCAGATATCTCTTGCTGGGCCGTCAAGTGATGACACAGGAAGTAACCCGGATGTGGCCTTTGACCCGGACCTGACCCGGATGGCACGTGACCGGATGCGACGTCATCGTGACGTCACTCCACACGGCCCTAATTTTGACCCCCGTTTTTAACAATGAATCGGCCCTTTCTCTACTACTGAGTGTCATCGTCGAGGTCGGTGAGCATAGTGTCTGGAAAGACCACATGTGTTGAATAGCTACTCAGGAAACGGTATGCGATTTGCGGCGACGTACCGGGGTAGTTATGGCGCAGTGTCCTAGAAGTCTTTCAATTGTCACTAGACAGTCGTGAACTTAGACCCGTAGTTGCGATGATGGTCATGTTCCTTATAGCGATGTCCAAGAAATTAGGGACTGGAATAGAACCCTTTGCGGGTTATATGTGACGCAGCGTCCGTGGAGCCATTCGCTGGTTGCTAGATGCTTATTTGAGTTCTTCCTGGGATGATGGTGATGACCAGGAATACGCCCTTTGCAATATGTGTTAAATCAGATGAGATCCGGACCCGAGTTTTCGTGTTCAAAATACCTAGCTCTCGACAGATCAAGGTCACGCGTCTGGCTCGTCTCACTTTGCAACGAAGTGGAGACAGATGTATGCTGAATTTGAATCTTCTCAAATATGTTAGCTTGTTTCATCAAATTCATATTTTAAAGAATCCATTATTACATTCGATTTTCATGAAGAAACTCTAGACTTTTTTTATCAATTCCAGGCGTGTAGACGAAATCCGCTCCAAAACGACATATTGAGGCAAGAGATCGACACACCCCATTAGAAACGAATCTGTTGAATTATTCTCATTACTTCCAGGAACGAAATTCAAAATTACTTGTCGCACAAGTGGCGCCATCTTTGTACGGATGTGGACAAGCGACATCATGTGGTAACCCACATGTACATGTATCTACAAATTTGAAAAGAATTCCTAACGAATCGGTTCAATGTGGGAAAGTTATAAGTTTTGGGGCGCGGGCTTCGCTCTTCTCCTAAATTATAAAGTTCTCGTGCCTCGAATAACCATTGAGCACGACTACAAGAACATTATTTCTTAATTTGAGCAAACTATTACATGGCAAGTTTTTAGGAAATCTTGACGAACTTTAGTTTCATTTCTAACCCATTCAAAACAGACAGTGTATCCATGGCTTCGAGTTGACCACTTGCACCCGATGTCAACGCCTAGATTCTCCATTAAAGAATGGTATTGCCACGATGGTTTTACAGAATTCAGACACAATTAATATCTTCTCTTTCTCTTTCAGCTAAAAATTCAGTAAGAGCGTTTATAGTATTTATATACAGCAGAGTGTACGTACCCGATAAAGCATAGGGATCGATCTGTACATAGCCAGCTTCGATGGGTTCTTGGAGGGCGGCTATAAGAAGTACCCCACCGAAAAACGTCCAGAGAGACATGGCTGTCTTCACACCACGTACACCGCGATGCAGTCACAAATGAGCTGTGCCAGGATGTTTTCCTTATATATGCTGTGATTTTTTTGTATTATTTGTTATTCAATATCCTGCTCTATGAAATCACGGGTCATAAAAGTGTCTGTCAGAACTGATGGATAGGCCTAACAGCATACTGCGTCTTTTAACCCTATCTTACGCTGGGGGCGGGGAAAAGAGGGTGAGGGGGGTGTTGTGCCCCCTAACAAAACGTATTATCCCTTGAGCTAGCGGGCTGAAATTTACCACAATACGCCCTTGGGCCCAGCTCTACAACAAAATGCAAAGATTGCAAGATGGCCGCCATCTGACGTCATTTAAAAAAAAAAAACATTTTTGGGTCAAAGTTTTCGAGTCACAGAAAGCCTTCTCTCAAGTTGATTTTTTGTTTGTTCCAGAGATATGGTAGAAAATTTGGTAAGGGCAGGGTTAACGTATCGTACTTGATATTACCAAGAACGTTCAGCAGGTGAAAAGACAAGTTTCCCTTTTTGAAACCTATGAGACTTGGATATTGCATTGAGTATAACTTTCTGTAGATTTGACTCGTTTCTTTCACAGAGCGGTCATACACATTGGGGGGGGGGGGGGGGGGGGGGGGGGGGGCATCTGATGAAGGGCGGTCGTTTACTGGACAATTGATTTATAGGCCTATGAAATCGGTCCAATTCAAATGGTTGCGCGAATAAAGCATATCAGAGTTTCTTGATCAATTCAACAGGCTACTCCAGGTTAAGTGAACGATCAGATCATTTAGATAAACTTGAACTCATTTCAGAACGTGTTTGTTAACGTGGAACATTCTCCACACCTGGTGACCCGTCTTTACACCTATCATTACTGTTTTCGAGGCCCGTGGGCGAATGCACAAGGAAATAAAACTGCATGCAGCCACGTGCTATCATATAGAGGAACAAAATCCTAACTGGTAGTATGAAGTACGTAATTCAGGTTTTCATTCGACAGGCATCATATCAATAATAATTTTGTTACTTGTCATGTATTAGCATAAAACAATCACAAAAAATTTAGAAAACTACCGATGCATAAATCCACTTGGCATGACAATATTCACCTTGTGGGACACTAACTGTGAAAATGTCAACAGGAGTTGACATTGGAAATTTCAAATTCCCGCCACTGACAGCTGATTGGTACTACCGAATGACATTCAATTTGTAAACAGGGGGCCTTCTGTTTTGTTTTAAACTTATTTTATTGCATTTTAACAAAAGGATTGGGGACAAGTTCTTTCAACTTATTTTCCCCTCTCCGAATGCAGGTTAAGTAATACAAAATAAAGCAAACGAGAAAACCTTATATTAACAATGTATATAAACAATATAAATATATATATATATCTAAGACTTCGTTTTGTTATACATGAGTATGTTGATTACTCATTTTAGAGTCATTAGCAAAAATATATAGAGGCCGTATACGCACCCGTTGGTGTCTTTGGTGTTTACTACTAACGACGGAAAAAACCATTGTAATATACTTAGATTAATCGAATCTTTGACTGTCTTTCATGAATTTTTGGACAGAGCTTAATATTTTGGTGTTATTAGAAACAGAAAGGGATGGACTACCCCACAACATTTGGTGAACGGTAGTATTAAGCGGGATATTATCAAATAGTTCCGTTCTAAGGTCTTCGAAAAGTGGACAGTAAATTAAAAAAATGTTCAGCATTTTCAGTTCGTTCCCCGCAAGAGCAGTGCCCGTTTTCATGAAGGTGTACACGATGTAAATCTGCGTTCAGTTGGCTGCAGCCGTGACGTAATTTTGTGTAAAGTATGTCTAGTTTTCTAGATCCAAGAGGGTGGAATGATAGTGGTAGATTTCTGTTAGAGAGTTTGGACTTAAATGAATTATATGATGTAGAGTTTCTTGTCTCCAGTGTCAGATTGTTCCACTGGTTAATGACAGATGGAATAAACGAATTTTTAAATAGCGTTAAGCGTGATCTTGGTATGACATAATTGTTGCAATTTCTAAGACGATATGGTGTTAATTCACCAGCAAGAGGAGTGACCAAGTTTGTTAAATATGAAGGTGCTTCGCCAGTATGGATTTTATACATCGCTGATAATTTGGAAATTTCTCTCCTTGCTTTTAGCGTTTCCCACCCAGTTTCAAAATAAAGGGATTCCCTTGAAGCATAAGCCAGTAACAATACGTGCGGCGGTCAGTTGTAACTTTTCTAGTCTTTCACTTTGTTCTTGGGTACAGTTATCCCATACTATAGGGGCATATCCCATTGTCGGTCTAGTGAAGCTGATATAACTTTGGTTCAACGTTTTCCTTCTAAGTTTAAATTTAAGTTTACGCAAAATTCCAATTCTTTTACATACTATTGAACTTATACTATCGATATGGCTTCGCCATTTACAGTCACTTTGAAGTACCAAAACCTTCTCACCCCTCAATGATCATGTCTCCATCCACTATGCTTTTCCCAAAGTGGCCCAAATCAACACCAGGTAGTACAGTTGGTAGCCTCATCTGCAAGTTGAAATATCAAATTTATCAGAAATGCCCAAAACTCGCAGCTCATAAAATCCATGAAGATCTGCTCTCAAATTTCTAAACAATGTAGGTCATGAGCACTGACCCGGAAGTGATTAACTCCAAATCACAATGACAATCACAATGACAATGACAGGTGATCAGTTACCTTGACCTTTGACCCCAATATTTGTACCCAATACATCGCTTTCCACTATAAAAGCATGCACACACAGGTTTGTGTCAAAAATGTCATAACAGTTAGAATCATATGCTACTGGATAGCACGTATATTGATTCATATTTATAGTGAGCTATTGATATGGCATGTGACTAGATAAGAATGTCACCTGACATTCAAAAATGAGCTAGCGTGAAGTGAAAATACCAGGAAAAATGATCGACAAATCGTTCCTTAATCTTTACAGTGTAAAGAACCCAGTAGGCCTACCTAGTTCCCAATTCAAAATTAGGTCAAAGTAGAAGATTAGTTCATTCGAAGATAGGGGTGTACAGCAAAATCACCAGATAGAGATGGCTAGACGGGCATAGACAATACAGACAGATGCGAACTGGGTGATGGTTAATAGGTGACAGTCAAATTGGGTAACGGGCTACAAAACGCCTGCAAAGAGATAATACGCGAATTTGGGAAACGGGCGATGACCGATTTGCGTAATGGGTGACAGACAGAGGCGAACTGGGTAATGGATAATGGGTGACAACCGAATTGGGGGACGGTCTACAGAACGCCTACAAAGAGATAATACGCGAACTGGGTAACGGGAGGTGAACTAATTGGATGATGGTTGAGAGGCTGGGGCGAAAACGGGTAATGAGTGGCAGTCGAATTGGGTAACGGGCTACAGAACGCCTTCAGAGAGATAATACGCGAACTGGGTAACAGGAGATGGACGATTTGTGTAATGGGTAACAGAGGCGAACTGGGTTATGGGTAACAGTCGAATTGGATAACGGGCTACAGAACGGCTGCAAAGGGATAATACACGAACGGTAACGGGAGATGGATGAATTGGGTAATAATGGGTGACAGATGGAGGCGTAGTGGGTAATGGGTGACAGTCGTATTGGGTAATCGGCGACAAAACGCCTTCAAAAAGATAACATGAGAACTGGGTAAGAGGGGATGAACACATTGGGTAATGGGTGTCAGACAGAGGCGAACTGAGTAGTGGGTTATGGGTGACAGACGAGCTGGATAACGGCCTACAGATAGCCGGCAGAAAGATAATACGCGAACTGGGAAACGGGATATAGACGAATTGGATAATAAGTGACAGGCAGAGGCGAACTGGCTAATGGGTAATGGGTGACAGTCGAATTGGGTAACGGGCTACAGAACGCCTGCGAAGAGATAATACGCGAATCGAGTAACGGGTAATGGATGACAAATAGTAGCGAACTGGGTAAAGGGTAATGAGTGACAGTCGAATTTGGTAACGGGCTACAGAACGCCTGCAAGATGATAATAAGGGAACTGGGTAATGGTGATGGGTGACAGACGAATTGGATAACGGTCTACAGAACGCCTACAAAATGATAATACGCGAACTGGGTTATACGGGATATGAACGAGTTGGGTATTGGGTGACAGGCAGAGGCGAACTGGGTAATGAGCGACAGTGGAATTGGGTAACGGCCTACAGGTCGCATCCAAAGAGATAATACGCGAACTCGGTAACGGGTGATGGACGAATTGGGTAATGGGTGACAGACAGAGATGAACTGGGTAATGGATAGTGGTGACAGTCGAGTTGGGTAACGGGTTAAAAAACACCTCCAAATAGATAATAAGCGAACTGGGTAATTGGAGGTGGACTACTTGGGAGATGGCTTGGACTACTTGGGTGATGGATTGGTCTACTTGGGTGATGGTTGAGAGGCTGAGGCGAAAAGGGTAACGGGTAATGGGTGACAGTCGAATTGGGAAAGGGGCTAAAAAACACCTTCAAAGAGATAATACGCAAACTGGGTAACGGGAGATCGACGAATTGGGTAATGGCTGACATTCGAATTGGGTAACCTGCTACATAACTTTTGCAAAGGGATAATACGCGAACTGGGTAACGGGAGAGGGACAAATTGGGTATTGGGTTAAAGACAGAGCCGAACTGGGTAATGGGTAAAGGGTGACAGTCGAATTTTGGATAACGGACTACAAAACGCCTCCAATGAGATAATAAGCGAACTAGGCAGGCCTAATGGCAGATGAACTACTTGGGTGATGGTTGAGAGGCTGAGGCGACATGGGTAATGCGTCATGGGTGATAATCGAATTGGGCAACGAGCTACATAACGCCTTCAAAAAGATAATACACAACTGGGTAACGGTATATGGACAAACTGCGTAATGGATGACGGTCAAATTGGTTAACGACTTACAGATCGCCCCCAAAGAGATAATACTCTTGGTAACGGGTGATAGTCGAGTTGGGTAATGGGTGGCATACAAAGGCGAACTGGGTAATGGGTAATGGGTGAGCGACGAATAGGATAACGGGCTATAAAACGCCTGCATAGAGATAATAAGCGAACTGAGATGAACGATTTGCGTAATGGGTGACAGACAGCGGTGAACTGGGGAACGGGTAATGGGTGACAGTCGAATTGGGTAACGACCTACAGAACGCCTCCAAGGAGATAATAAGGGAACTGGGTAATGGGAGATGAGCTAAATGGGTGATGGTTGAGAGGCGAACTTGGTAATGAGTATTGGGTAACAGTCGAATTGGGTAACGGGCTACTAAGCGCCTGCATAGAGATAATACGCAGACTGGGTAACGGGAGATGAACGATTTGCGTAATGGGTGACAGACAGGTCGAAATGGGTAATGAGTAATGGGTGACAGTCGAATTGGGTAAGGGGCTACAGATCGCCTGTATTGGGAGAATGCGCGAACTGGGTAACGGGAGATGGGCGAATTGGGTAATGGGTGACAGACAGAGGCAAACTGGGGAATGGGTGCAGTCCAATTGGGCAATGGCCTACGGGTCGCCTCCAAAGAGATAATACACGAACTGGGTAACGGCAGATGGACGAATTTGGTGACGGGTGACAGATAGAGGCGAGCTGGGTAATGGGTAATGAGAGGCAGGAACTTGTAACGGGTGATGGTCGACTTGGGTAGTGGGTTACATACAAAGGCGAACTGGGTAATGGGTGACCGACGAATAGAATAACGGGCTACAAAACGCCTGAATAGAGATAATACGCGAACTGGCATGGGTAACTGGGGATGGACGAATTGGGTGACGGGTGACAGACAGGGGCGAACATGTCGCATGAACTAATCTTTTACTTTGACCTAATTTTGAATTGGGAACTAGGTAGGCCTACTGGGTTCTTTACACTGTAAAGATTAAGGAACGATCTGTCGATCATTTTCCCGGTATTTTCACTTCACGCTAGCTCATTTTTGAATGTCAGGTGACATTCTTATCTAGTCACATGCCATATCAATAGCTTACTATAAATATGAATCAATATACGTGCTATCCAGTAGCATGTGATTCTAACTGTTATGACATTTTTGACACAAACCTGTGTGTGCATGCTTTTATAGTGGAAAGCGATATATTGGGTACATATATTGGGGTCAAAGGTCAAGGTAACTGATCACCTGTCATTGTCATTGTGAATGAGTCCGACAAACCTATGCGAACAATACATCATAGTTGTGCAGTTATGTTGTGCACTTTCGGTTACAAGCATGAAATTTGGCACATAGCTATTTTGAATGATCCTCTTTCGGAACACAGTCTCTCTATCCTCATTCTCGGAAGCCAGGGCCTTGCTTCACTGGTATTGATGTTCCCGTCCTCTTCGGCACTCAGAGTCCCTTTAGATTAGCATTAATCACTCCCGAAAATTCAACACTTATGTGTATCAGCAGACTGCTAGAATTTACTGGTTCTACACTTCACAATTTACGTTACTTTGTCAATCAGTTTTACGAATGGAATTACGTCATATATTAGCAGATACTGACCATTATAAAAGCGATCTGTTTGACCTCGTTGTCAAAAACTAGGGCCTCGATTTCCTGGAGGGGTTTTTGAGTTTGATTTTGATACTTATATACCTTTCATATTGACTTGGCAGTCATTTTCGCGAATGCAATACTTTGATGTACCAAAAGATAATCACGAGAAATCGACATCATTCTCTTACACACGGACCTTGTTTATTGAACCATCCCTAAAATTTCGCACTTAAATCACCTTCGGAATGACTTAATGACAAGGATATTCGCGAATTGATTATAAGGAGATATCAATAGATTCTGACAAGAAATGTTCCTTATTTGCAGAATTTGATTTAAAAAAATAATAATAATAAAATTAGCAACCTAAGAAAAGGCTTGGCCGAACATGTCGAATGAGATGATATCTCCTAAGGATGAAATAGTTAATCATGTCTTGGTATTGACTTGCTGCTTGGAAAAAAGTGTCAAGGTATTTAGTTTGCAGATGATAACCCACATAAATGCAGAAACTTAATTAATTATTCTAATCGAATATCAAGACTGTCACATGCCTCAATTTGAATAGTGAAAAGTGTCATTATGCCTCTTGGACAGTTCGATAAAGCATTCAATCCAATTCCATAGTTTCACAGATCAAAGTGATAGACCTGATAATAAATTCATTGAAAATTAACTTTGAAGGAAATATAAATTTTCCATTTTGCTCGGCAAAGTAAGCGAGAAGGGAGACTGAAGAGCGTAGATTTTCGCGCTATGACTAAATCCTTGAAATTTGTTTGGATTTCCAAATATTTGAAAGCCTTTTTGATTTGCAAAAATCAACGGCTAAACCGAATGTTTTGAAACTTGGCATACACGATACTTGTTCCAAGACATTTCCAAAGCGATCATTGTGACGTCGTCTGTCAATTCCGTATAGACGGCACGGACCAGTCAAAATCGTCGGATTTTTAACGGGGCCCAAAGTGAATATATATATATGGTATCAAACGTATTAGTCATTTCCTACAATTGTGGGTTAGAAGTTGAATATTACTTCCCTTGGCATGAAAACACTGGCAGATGGCGCTTTTTTCTACAATTATCACTGCCTCCGCTGATATGTCTTTCACTGTATTATTGCCACTGCCGCAGGTTTTGACTACAATGTAGTCATTTTTTCACTTGTTTTTACAAATATCAGATATATAGATCTCGAAATTTAGCTTGTGGACGGAAGGTATGCCCAATAGTTTAACATGATCTTCAAATGTTATCAGATGACCACGAGCATCAATGGTAAGGCTGAATCTGTCATTTTCATTTGGACACATCACAATGGACTAAAAGTTGTCCGGGTTGGCAGCCATCTCATTCATCTCATCCATTGGATAGCCGCCTCAGTGTTTTCTTCTAGCATCGTTTGTAAGACAAATGGGTCGCTGTGACAGCATGATAAAGTATTATAAGCGTAATTGTACATATCACATAGTTTCAGGATGTAGAAAATATCGCTTACAAACATGTTAAAATGTAAATGTCCTAAAATGCCCTGTGGTACCGCCTTTAAGATAGAGAGGCATGAACTTCTTTACTCTCCAAGTTTTACTCTCAGGTTCCTACTACTCAGATAACTGGTAATGAGATTGAGAGGTTCGTTAAGGCCATACGCTTTTAATTTGGCAAGTAACAATTTGTGCAGAAGACAGTCAAAAGCACGGGAAAGGTCCATAAGGCTAGCACCAACATGTTTTTTACCATCGAGTGCTCGTCTCTAATCCTCTATGAGTCGCATTAAGGCCAAGGGGGATGAAAGAGATTTTGACATTTTTTTGTCAGGTTGAAATTTTCAAAAAGGCACTAAATTATCAAGGGCGCATTATTTCATCCCAGAAAGATAGGAAACGCAATTAAACACAAGAAAATATGGCAATTTCTTTGAACTAATTCGAAAATAATGACTTTGTGGAACAAATTTGATCAAAAATGTAGTGGCTTTTTTTAAGTAAAATTTGGAAATTGAAGAAATGTTGTGACTATTTAACTCACGAATAAAGTTGAATCATCTCTTCGTTGAGGTCCAACAAGAATGACCTACTTGAAGTTGTTGGAAAATAGAATGCTACACGTGGTCAAGCAAACTGAATTGTTCGGGAAAATGGCGATTCACATTTCTTCCTGGCTCAGGTGGACTTTTTCCGGCCTCGATGCATTAACCCTTCGCAAAAAACTGAACACCTGTCAATCAAAGTCATCTGAATGAGACAGTCATTCAACATGTTGTTGTTGTTTCGTATTGTTGTTGTTGTTGGCACACGGCCATTCATCTACACACGTTTACGCTCGCCTATTTTCATCGACAAATGCTTTCAGAACATGCGATCGGAATGCAGAATCATTCAGATCGGAGTGCTACTCACCGAAATTCACTATAATACCATCTTTGTTGTCTAAATTTGATGTAATTAGACGAATAATCTTTTTTCCCTCACTTTCAACAATTATCAAAATCTCGCGCGATTTCTCGAGAAGGCGGCGACAGGATATTAGAGTAAGGCGGCTGGAAATAGTACATCTCTAGGGAGGGTTCCAAAGATTATACATGTTATGGACAATATCTTCGACATAGCTACTTGCGCGTATGAGTTGTGATGGGTCACCTTGTTTGGGAATGAAGCACGCACTGTCACATTCCGACCTGTGTGATTCCAAAGCGCTGAATTCGATTTCTTTGCCAACAGGTGGACTTAAATGTACGTATCTAACTGTGTATTTGTGGAAAATTTGAATTTAATATCTGCTGTAGTTTATTTTCTATTGAATTATCTTTATTTCCTTGTGACGTCGGAGGCAAAATGGCGAAATTTCAGCGGTGTTTTGTGTTCACGTGCACAGTCGAAATATATAAGTGCGGCCACGTGCTTCCGGCGAAATGGATAATTTCGCTCGTAGGACCTCCAAAACTTAGTTTGTTTCAGATCAGCTGGGAAACAGCAGAAGAGATACTCTCATTAATGATTTTTGTTAGCGCGGGAGGTATGAACGGTGTGACAGCGTGCAAAATTCAGCACCTGCTGCCTTACGACTATCACGCTGAAGTAGCCTGTCGCAAGCTTCATTTTGGATACACATTTAAACCTAAAACATTTTCAGCTGACTGATTGGTGATCAAAGTTTTGTGAAATACCATCAGCGTCGCTTGTGAGATTTGCATTTCCAATGTCATTGGCTATATTTACATAGTAGTCATTAAAAATATCACATAAATCTTGAGTGTTTGTAACCAGTCGGTCGCCGCCATGTATGACAATATCACAGTTATCTATTGCTCCCTTTTCGGACAAAATTTCTTGTTTTTAGGTCCACATTTCGTCGAAATACTCTTTAATAGATTTTCTCTGGAATTTTACACACAGATTACGCTGTGTCCTGTAAAGGGCCCAATTAGCTGGAGTTTGTAATTTGTAATACCGATTTCGGAGCACTCTTCAGAATAGCCTTACGTAACTCAGAGTTAATGTAAGGTACGTGTTGGAAGCACAGTTTTTTCCGCTTGACTGGGACATGCTTGTCGATTACATCACACAGTAACCAATTGAAAGCCCAGTTCTGGTCGTCAATATCATCAAAAGTATGTGCAATGTGAAAGGGGGTCTGACTGACGTGCTCCTCGAAATCATAGTTATTGAAATGTTTGTACGATCTGTAGGTGATCCATTTCGGTTGTCTGCGGTGTATCCGAATTACATGATGAAAATCTCTCAGGCCACAATCGAATGAATCGGTCTTCTGGAACTAGTTTGGCTGGTTGGTTAAAAAGCCATCAATAAGGGTACCGCGTTCAGTTTTGAAACAACTGGGTTTTGTGACTAGGTTCTTTAAATCAAACAGATCACGCAGGTCCCGTAGGGCTGAATTATTACAGCCGTGTGTGGAGAGATCTACATTTAGATCTCCCACAACAAGAATGTTTTCACTAATCTGTAATGCCCTATCAAGCATTCGCGTAGTTTCCCGCATAAACAGATCACAGTTAACAGTCTTGGGTCGATATAATGCCAGAATAACCCACGACTGCTTTGGCAAGGTGACTTTAATAAGTAGGCTCTCCGCATGGGAGGATTCAAGGTCTTCAAGCCTTTTCGAAGGAAGGTCTGATCTCAGATATAACAAACGACCTCCTCCATGACCATTTCGGCCCCTCCTATACATACTATAGTTAGGTATAGTCAGCTGGAATTTAGTAATATAACTATCAATCTTGCTATCAATATACCTATCAATCTTGCTATCAATATAACTATCAATCTTGCTATCAATATAACTATCAATCTTGCTATCAATATAACTATCAATCTTGCTATCAATATAACTAGTCGCTATATAGCTGAAATATTGCTGAATGCGACGTTAAACCCTAATTCTCTCTCTCTCTCTCAATATAACTATCAATCTTGCTATCAATATAACTATCAATCTTGCTATCAATATAACTATCAATCTTGCTATCAATATAACTATCAATCTTGCTTTCTCCAATAATAAAACAATCGGCCAAGCCTTCATAGAGGGTGATTGTCACAACATATGACAACATTTATATTGTGGGAGACTTCAATTGTGATATGAATGTAGAATCCAAGTCTAAACCTATAGAGTTTGTATCAGCAACTTATGATCTACGAAATGTAATCAAGGAGCCCACTTACTACCATAAAGATGGATCATCTCTAATAGACATTATACTAACTACAAATATCGCCAGACTTGTCAAATCAGGGACAATTGACACTGGGGTGAATGATGGACACAGACTGATATATACTGTGTTTAAGGTCCATTGTAAACGGGCCAAACCGAGAACTATTGTTTACAGGAGTTATAAAAACTTCCAGGAAAATGATTTTAAGCGAGATATTATGTGCACGCCGTGGTCAGTTTGTAATGTGTTTGATGATTGTGATGACCGCCTATGGGCATTTAATAAGCTGCTCAATGAAGTTTTAGACCAGCATGCACCAATCGTGGATAAAATAGAATAGAATAGAATAGTTTATTCAGCTGATCACAGCGCCCTCTAGAGGCATACAATCACAGTCTCCCCCCCCCCGTCATTGACATTGATTATTCCCGGAAACAACAATTCATTTAACAATGTTAATAACATACGGAAACAGGGTGAATAAGTGTCTTCTGGCCATAATTTCAGTTCACATGCGGGAAGCGATCGCCCGAGATGGCTCAATTCCACTCTCCTATTGACGACCGCTACCCACAGTGGTCCGAAATCCCACCAAGCCCGGTCAGGCCGCCAGGTTGAGTGGAAAACCGGGTCCATTCTCGACCTCCACCTGATAACTAGCCCAGCCAAGTTGGGGTGACCAGGAGACACTTACAATAGAAACCTTAATGCATGGATGAAAATGATCCATAATGAATATATGATAAACTGTTTCATGAAAAAACTCTAGCTGGCTACTGCCGCAAATCCAAAATTTCAGCAATTAATTTTGCTACATTAAAACAAATGGACTCATTTTCACACGTCATTAACCAAATGAATTTCTCATCCACAGATAGACTATTAAAGTGAACAGATGAGCCCCTAGCCAGTGTCAACAACTCAACTCGCTGATTATTAAATTGAGGGCATTCTAATAGAATATGTATTTCGTCTTCAATTCTTGGACAGAAATCTCAAGTCCGATCAAGAACTGAAATACCGGTGTATCTCCCCTTTTCTATATTTAGTTTGTGAGTACTTAATCTAAACTTGGCTAGCGCCTGACGATATTTGAATACTTGTATATTTAGCAAATATGGCTTCATGCAAAAAATATTTTTGAATAATTGATAAGTGCGTAGTTTATTTCCAGAGTTTAGTAAGTGGATATGACCAAACTTATTTCTCACACTGTTTATATTTAGGTGAGCAAAAAGAAAATTGGCAGGACACTTTTCTGTCGCGATTGTAATGGTTTTGAAGAGTGAGTTGGCACCTAGGTTCGTGTCTGACGTATCCAACTCTGAAGTATTATTTTGGTCTGATGGCGGGCTGTATTTGCCAAGGCTGATAGTGGATTCATTTGAAAAGGAAATTCCATGGTTAAATCAATGCACTTGGGACAAAGCCAGTCAAAATCTTGACCATTTCTCACATTGTACTTGTATAAATCTGGAGTGACATTTGCACATTTGATGTGAAATTTACCCTGCAATTATCGCACAGCAGAGTACGATGTGTTTTTGCCGCCGGTCGATTACAGGTGCCACACGAGAATCTAGGAGGGCCCGGGTTCATTTCAATATCACCAGAGAGGAATAGGGTGATAATAAGGAAGCACCTATCTGCGGAGAATTTACACGGTGACGTTGTTGAGAGCTCTTCCCGGGTTTTGCACAGGGCACAAGCCGACAGAGAATTTTCAAGGAGTAATTCGATCCATTTACATCAGCTTTGTGCAGTAGAATGTTCGCATTTTCATCTGGACATCTTTCTTTAGCATTTGGAATCGTTTCGTAGCACTTTAAGTCTCTAAAATCTCCGAAGAGACTGAATGTATATAGCGCGAATAAAACACCAGTGACTCCTGACACCATCTTGTACTACGGGTCATGTTGACTTGCACGGGATTTTCACAAGACAAAGGTACAGAATCCATATGCGACTCTAGAAAGCAATAAAAGTCAGCTAAAACCTCATAAAACACGAATTAAGAAGAGGTATAAAATCCACCAGGCATCAGCTTCGTGCAGTTGGAACACCCATGGCACAGGATTGGTTGTAAAAACGTCAAAAAACGTAAAAACTTAGGTATATTGGCACAGATAGAGAGCATGCGAAAAACACGTCTGACCATGTCAGACGTCCATACGTTCATCTGCAATGAAAAGATGGGTCGGTAAATTTTCAAACTGTGGCTTCTAGTTTGGTAGCGGTGTATATCTGATTGTCTCGACAAGAAATTTTGGAAGCTTATAGGTATTAATTCTGGGTGGTGCATAAATTTATGCCCTATCAGCAAACATGCGTACATATTTAATTTGGGTAGCTGTAGAATTTTCAATTTTATAAATAATGGTAAGGCATGGTCTAGCTTTTCAGATGAAGTTATAACTCGCAATGCTCGTTTTTGCAACATGATTAGCGGATTCAAATGAGTGATATATGTATTCTCCCAGAGAAGGTTACAATAAGACAAATAAGGGAATATCAATGAATAGTATAATATGTATAATGTTTTCTAATTTATCGAATTTTTATGTAATTAATGATTTCAATATTTCGTGAAATTTTTATTACAAATATAATTTATGTGTGATTTCCTGTTTAGTTCTTCGTTAAAAAGGATGCCCAAAAACTTACTGACACGTTCGATTTGATGTCCGAAAAAGGTTAATTCTGTATTATCGATTAATCGCCTTCGGGTATTTGACTTAATGATAATATACTTTGTTTTCTTTATATTCAGTGATAGGCGGTTACACCAGAGCCAGTTATATATTTTATGTAATTTCTCAGACATGACTTTAATAGTGTCAGCAAGGTGTTCAGAGGAATATACAGTACTGGTATGATCAGCGAAGAGAATCATTTTAAGTACGTCGGTAGAGCTATTTAAGTCGTATATGTATATAAGGAAGAGTATAGTTCCTAGAATTGATCCTTGAGGAACCCCGAATTCAACAGGTACACAATTTGAGGAGCTGCCATTATAGACTACAGTTTATGACCTATCAGTCGTCGCCGTGTGACCGATAAGGTTAGGTGCGAAGTTAAAATTCAAACAACCAACCAACCAACCTATTGGTCAGATAAATGCGAAAGCAACTAACTGACTGGTCACGAAATTCATAATGTTCTAGCTTAGAGAGAAGAATATTGTGATTCACGGTGTCGAAAGCTTTAGATAGGTCTAAGAGTGATACAATAATGTAATTTTTAGATCATTTTGTAGATGCGAGTATATAATACAAAGAACACGCAGCCATGGAAGTAGAGTGGTTGGCCCTAAAACCATATTGATTTTTTTTTAGACTACGTCATTTGCTTCTAAAAATTATGTTATCATCGTAGCAGCAAGCGTCTCAAGTATTTTGCAAACACACGGTAAGATAGATATTGGTCTGTAGCTCGACAGAATTGATTGGTCTTCTGATTTAAATATGGGTGTTCTTTTAGCAGATTTACAGACGTCAGGGACAATACCAGAGGAAAACGAAAGGTTCATAATAAAAGCAAGAGGCTCGGCAAAATGATCAGACACCAATTTCACAAGTGACATCCGGATGTCATCTAAACTAGGTGCGACTGATTAGATATTCATTATTGTAATTATAACAATTTCTGGAGAGAAATGGAAATCATTAAGATTTCAAGTATCAAGATACGTTCTGAAATTGTTGTCAGGTTTAGGTATTTCGGAATCTTGTACCAAAACTCATTAACTTTAGTGGCAGTTGTTTAATTGTCAGATATTTCTTCGCCGTCGACAAGAAATATCGTCGGCATTTGAGTTGATTTGTTTCTGTTCATCAGTTGGTTTATTGTTTTCCAAGTGTCCTTTATATCCTGATTGGTTTTATTAAATTTCAGATTGAAGTATTGCTTTTTGGATGTACGTATAGTGTGGTTTAATTTATTTCTGTATACTCTATATTGATTGTGGCTAATTTCATCATGGCTGGCAAGGTGTAGTCGTTAGAGTCTACTCTTTTCATGGATCGAGTTTAAGATAGCAGGTGTGATCCACGGTTTAATGATTTTTCGTTTTGAAGCTGTAATAGTTGTCAGAGGGAAGCAATCATTATATATGTTTGTAAATTTTATAATGAAGGTTTCCAGGGTCAAGTTAAGGTCAGTGTCATCGTGTTCATTGTCATTCTAGTCACTGTCCCGGACTGCTAGTATAAATCTTTGTTTTTGTTCACTTGTAAATTTGCGGTACGTGATACTGTTTCTAGCAGGTGTACAACTGTAACTGGTTTTCAGAATATGGAAAACTGGGAAGTGATCAGTGATGTAAGTTAGAAAGATACCGAATAACAGATTTTCCTGGTGAAAGTTAATAAAGACGTTGTCAATAACAGTTGCTGAGCGGCATCGAACCTTTTCTGTTTAGTAATTTACGGAAAGAAATAATGAGATTTCAGGGTTTCAAGAAATTTCTTGGTTGGTCCGTGTTGATCGGAGTTTAAGAGATCGATATTAAAATCACCCATCAAAACACACTTGTTTTTTATATATATTTTTATTTGAGGAGAGATAGTAGATGACTATTTAATTTATTTACGCTTTTTCCGGGGGTCGACAAAATAAGCCTACCAAGTATTTCGTATCTTGAAACATTAATTCCAGAAAAAGTGATTCATATTCTCCATTTTTGTAGACTTGTGAAAGGTCATCTCTTATTTCAGAAGATTTGATATTATTGTCAACGTAGAAAATTAGTCCACTACCCCTTCTCTTGGTTCTTGAAGATGGGAAGGGGGTGTAATCAGGTATATCGAACAGATTTTCCGTCGTTGGGTTGAGCCAACTTTCGGAGAAGCCCAAAACAGAAAATTTATTTTGGAGATGGTGGATAAGGCCAGTAATTTCTGAAAAATGCGTTTTAAGACTTATAGCGTTGAAGTATAAGAAAGATAGTGATGTATTTCTTTTACTGTCGGCAATTAAAGATTTGTTTTTTTCCACAAATGTATAATAATTGGACTGGTGAGTGTTTATGTTTTTCCAATGTTCGATTTCAAAATCATTGTCGTCAGTGATAGCTTTATTGTGGTCTATGTCATTCAATTCGGTCGGGTTAAAACACATATTTTCTATAAATTCTGAATTTATTTCAGAGTATGGAACATGTTGATGATTAGATTGTTGAGGAATGTCTGCATTAAAGAATGGTAGGTGTTTAGTTAGGTTCGAGAGTGGAACCTCCTTCTCGGTGGAATCAATATTCCATTGTGACGCATGGTCATACTAGTGAACTGATCTAGAATCAGAACGCAGGCTAAAATAAATAACAGAAAAAAAGACAAAAGAGAACAGTAACATATACACAAATATGGAACATCGTCGCGGGCATTTACACACAAACCTATCCCCCCCGGTTGAGCAAACAAAATCTAAACATACAGATATCGAGATAAAATAAAACATGAGTATGGCTGTTACGTAAGACATATAGAATGCCCAGGGGGTATGATTGGTACAGAGAACGACTTGGACATTCAGTTGGAATAGCCACTGACATCATTGAAAACTGTTGAGTCATGGAATACAGAGTCATTGACATCATTGAAAACTGTTGAGTCATGGAATACAGAGTCATTGACATCATTGAAAACTGTTGAGTCATGGAATACAGAGTCATTGACATCATTGAAAACTGTTGAGTCATGGAATACAGAGTCATTGACATCATTGGAAACTTCTGAGTCATGGAATACAGAGTCATTGACATCATTGAAAACTGCTGATCGACATATTATTCTATGCCACCTTGGATATGGGTGCTAATAGTGTTTGGATTACGGACGAAAACTGCCTACAGAATGTCATATCTGACGCATGGATTCAGATGCATACATTATTGCAACTTAGAGTAAATTATAAAGTCCAGTTACATGTAAGATACCACTTTCTTGGCAAAGCAAAGATACTAATGATGGATGGGTGCCCTCTCTCTCCTTCACTCCCTCCTCTCGTGTCATCCTTGCAGTATGGCCCCGAATCGCCAGATCTAAATGTAAGCCCCGCCAGCCACAGGGTCACCTCAACATCAAGAAGAAGAAGATAGTGTTCGAAGTTTATGGAAAGCGTACAATACTGATCGGATGGCTGAGCTTTTTTTTTCTTTGAATAAAATTTTATTCGGTCAGATAACTTTCTGTATACATACATTCCTTGTATACAAATATTATCCATGTATTATACATTCATTAATCATTATAAATTCATTGATTCATTATATGTTCATTAAACATTACACATTCATTATATATTCTTATACATACATTTATTTCATTGCATATTGAATCATTATATTGAGAAATCTATATTACGTATATTACATTCACGGTACAGTGTCCGATTATTAGCATATTTTTCATATCTAAATTTACTAATACATAGTTTCCCTACCAAAATTACTTTGTTAATCAAACATAAATCATTGGTTCCAATATATCTTACACTGAACATGCCCATCATGATATCAATCATTGATAAAGCAAGTTGGCACTGCGTTTTAACAGATAAACATATCAAAATAATCTAATGCCATTACATTGAAACAAGAAGTGTTCTATATTCCATATTTCCACACCATTTACAATTTTCAGAATCTGATTTTGACATTTTGGGGTTCTTTTAACTCTACCTGGCCTGGGGGTGGGGGGGGGGGGCGAAATGGCTCCCATACCAAACTTTCTGCGCTATCTCCGGAACGACAAAACATGGAGAGCTGAAAATCCTTCACTTTATAGTTTATCATATTGGGGTCATTTTGGCCTATTTGCATAACCCCCCGAGCAGAGGATCATGGGTAAATTCAAGATGGCGGTCACGTGGGGTACCAGAAAGGTGATGGTTTTGTCATATTTCTTCAAAATTCCTGCTTTTCCGCGACGAAACGTTGACAATAACTATTTTATTTCACATCACATTAATATTTACTAATTTATCATGCAGTTTTTGCGAGAAATTGCATAAATAAAAAAATCGGAAAATCCGATCGAAAAATCAACAAAAAATGCCGTTTTTGTAAATGACGTTACTGTGACGTGATCAAAGCGGCCATCTTGCATTTTTTTACATTTTCTGGAAGATCTTGACCCAAGGGCATAGTGTGGTAGTTTTAGTCCCAAGCGCAAGGGGTGAGCAAAATAATTAGGGGGGGGGGGGGGCAATTCTGTCCCCCCAGTCCAGGATACGCCCCGAAAAGCCCAGGCAAGATAGGGTTAACGTTTTATATGAAATAGTCCAAATAAGTTTCCATGGCAGTTCCTGTTCAAGTGTTCTATTCCAAAAAATCACTCCATGTGGTATACACACTTCTTTGTTCAGCAACGAAACAAAAGCACAAGTTTTAAGTAGTTCTATCTTCTTGCCCCGCTTATAAATTTCATCAATAAGATTGAATACTACATGTATTCATTGCAGTGTCACCTTAAGTGCATTGTACTCCAATATGGACCTACCATCACATTCAATCTTATTAAGGCATCAAAGGACAACAGTTTACAGTGTTCATCTATCACATTTCCTACCAGCATGATACCAGCATTTTTTCAGCGAGGGAAATGTAATTCATCACCTTTGTACGTTATGAGTGCCTCATACCATAACATATCAGTACTTTTAACATTTTCAGGACAATCTCTCAACGAGAGCCAAGCTGCTAAATTACATCTATAGAATGCAGGTATTTTCTCCACAAATTTTACTTCTTGTATTCTATTTAATGAGGTACAAACCTTATTAATCATTGCATTGTTACCAAATCTATTAAAATGCCATGTTGGTAGCACCATCGCTCATTGTCTGCATTGAGTAATCTACTTACACATCTCAGTCGTAAATCTTTTACCCAATTAAAAATATCTACCACTTTCTAACCCACATTCTCATGGTTCTGGATCAGCACTTTACCATTTCTATCGAATTCCCATTTTTATACCACACAAATTTATAAAACATAGTATTCAGTCGATTTAGAACAGGTTCTGGTGGCACGAAGGCCATGGCTAAATGTGAGATCTGTGACATTAATAACCTTTTAACGACCAATATCCTGCCTGAAATTGTCAAAGTTCGTTTCTTCCACGAGGACATCATTATGTCTATGGATTCTATACGTTTGTTCCAGTTCACCATGATACTACCCGCTGTTCCACTGTTACCAAAATATACCCCCAACACTTTGATATATTCGTCACTTCTACCCGGTGTATCATTCCTATGCTTCTAGCGACCTAGCCACATAGCTTCTGATTTGTTTTCATTTTTTTTCATTTCATGACCAATAAATAAAGAAAACAGACGTAAAATATTTTGATGGCTGAGCTGATGACATGGCTCATGACGATTATATACATAGACGATAGTGCTAAACTGTACACTATCGACTCCGATCACTGAATTTCCTTTTCTTAAGAAAGCTGAAAGGACTGAGTTATAAGTTAGAGAGCGAAGTCATTCCCACCAAATAGTTGGTAATAAATTGTCTGGAAACTGTGTCCAGTTGACTGGACTCAGCAATGTTGTCTGAATTAATGTCTTAGACTGGGCATACCGACCCTCTGTCTCTATTTGACGTTTATTTGCAAGTGTCATTAAGTGAAACACTGTCCGACAGATATTATAAGATTAAAAAAAAAAATGTAGATGAACAAACTAACATTGAATAAAGTAAATGCCGTAGGTGTGCAGCAGGTTTAAAGGAAATAATATATGCTCGGTGATTTAGAAATGTTTGACGTATAACATTCATATAAACCAGATCATGAATCTTGAGGGAATAGGCAAGAAAGATAAATACTGGAATATTCGATTAAAACCAATCTGGGGAAAACTGAGTGATGTTAACACCGTCAATGTGTACAAGTAGTATAGTCCAGGAGCCAAATCACAAAAAAAATATGTTTTCGTTGCACCCCGCGCGGAAATTTAGCTTGACCACTGTTTATGAACAAGTATCATATGCCGATCAGTTCTAGAACTGATGTAGGCATCTACGGTGATGCATAAAGCGACAGAATGCATTTCTTTACCGCTGACTGACCAGCACGAAAATAACTCTAAGATTGGGGTAGAAGTACTTAATAATGCACATCTTTTTTTATTCCTGCGCTAAACTATATGAAACTTTCCATACTTGACCTCTGAATAATGTTCTCTTAGATCAACTAATGTAAGCTACGTCGATTACGTTTTGACGTCCACATGACGTCATAACTTTGAAGGTAAATTCTATCTCGATATTTTTTTACAAATGTGCCTCGATTTTTTTGTTTCATAGTTGCAACAACCGCTTGTATATTCTGCCTAATTTGTGATTGTGAAATATAATTTTATCTTCATTGTTTCTAGACCCGGTATAACCAAGTAATATGTACTTTGGGGATGCAGCATGTCCAAGTTTAACGGTACCAGGGCATGACAAATACGAGGCCGAAATAGGAGTAGGGGCGACTACGTTCAAATATTTTATTTTTCCCGATCCTAAAGCAATGAAATTTAAAACATACTGAGTCTGTGTACGAATCATTCAGATAAATCAATCCGATACTGATTATCTTCAATGTTGGCGTCGCTTTGGCGTTATTACCATCTTGAAAGTATTTTCCTCCGGAATTTTTGTTGTTGCAATTTTCGAAAGATATATTTTCTTTCATATAAACCCCTGTTAAGATTTGCTTGATATGTGTATGTAAGACCACGATAGCATGGCTCATTTGGAAACAGATGTGGACGTCTAGGGTGACGAGTAAGGTCGCATGATGCTTTCTTCCGAGTAACACAAAAACAAACAAGGAACGGGTGTAGGGGTGTTAATGCTTCGATATCGTCTTCACATTTGGGTCTAGAAAGTTCACTCTTTGGTTTAAATAGTATTTATTCACTCTTGAGATGAAATGGGGAGCGCATTAAGACAACTTATTATTGCGTCTCCCCGTACAAAAAATATATATTACATCAGGCAAGTTACAAATAAGACAAATAAAAGAAATGATAGAGGGAAGGCAAGGCTGAACAAGTGTGACCAAATCCACGATCAAAGTTCACTCTTTGTGGTTGGATACTAGATGAGCGAAATGAGGAATCGAACTTATATGTGTTGTAATTCCACTACTTCGAGAATGACGTCTCAGTAATGTCTATTTTGCAATCTATTCTTACAGCACAGTCAGTATTACACGGCTGTTACATCTAATGCCGCTCAAATCAGAGCTAGGGGCCGTAAGGTGATGCCATTCAAAATGTACACATGAACATCTACAATAAAAGCGTGGTTGGGATACAAAACCTCACAGGGGTCACTTTTGGTTCCTGTGATGTTTTTTTGAATGTGCATTCAGCATATTTTTCCGTGGGGTCATATGACTTCTTGTCAGTGCGTCGGCGTTTTCCGCCACAGTTTTATTGTTGCGTTTAGGTGACATGTTATGTAATTCATATGTTTCACACATGCTAAACTCTGCTTGATGTGTTTTTAAGGACTATCGTCTTGCTAATGGCCAATTATTAACCGAGAATGACCCTACATAAAGTTGACGCTCGCTTTTGTTAGCTGTATCAGTGTCCTGTCGAATTATGGACATCCAGAAAGAGGGCGGATTTAACTTTTTTTGCATGGTGATCTCAACGAGAGAACCAGATCTTCGGAATCTACCATGATGACGTCGTCTTTCGACATAATATATTTATCTTCACACTGTGGGATATGTCTGAACAGTGTTTCGATACTTGATCAGAAAATAAATCAGTGTAATTAGCTGATGAAATGGATGAATGGTACATGAAATGAAAGGAATGAAATTTAGGTGAGAAAGTATTGAGAGAATACGGAAGGAAGATCGCATATTATTCCTGTTGGTGTCGTTACCTCATGTAAATGATCTCAACTGTCACACTCGCCAGCTGAAGTGAGTATGAAAACGCTCTCATTTTGCGTTTTATTATTATTTATTTTTATTTTATGCTTGATTTCGTTGTTCATGATTCCTCGTTACTCGAGGAAATATTTTCAAATGTTCAAATATTTCACCCCACTCATCTTTAATCAAATCGACTACATCACAAAGCTATATATAAGTGAGCGTTATGATGTCGGCGTGGTCGTATAATCCACATTTCTATCTTCAGCATTCTGGAGGATTTGGTTTAAAATACTCATATCCATAACCACTTTGATTCATTTCAAATGTCTCAATACATATCAGTTTGAGATACATACACAGGTTCAAACACATCAGATCCAACACTCAGAATACATGTCGTCAAACTAAGCCGATTTAAGGCTCAATGTTATCAGGACGGGTTTTCTTTACGAAATCACGCCTCTATAAACTCAGGTAACTATTAAAATCAAAATTATAAACAATGTATTAATAAATTGTGAATTGACAATCGGCATTGAAGGGCATCTTCAACTTTTTCAGCTAAATTTCTGCAAACTTTTGTGTCTAAAAATACCCCTGGGCCTCTGGAGAATTTTATCTCACGCCACTCGAACCCTAAACGCAACGTTAGTGAAGTATTTAGAATCAAATATCTTACTTTCATACACAATTTTCCCACGCGGTCTTGCCAACATTGATTATATTTTTTTCCCTTTTCTTTCGTCATGCGGTAAAATCTCCTATTATTGGTCTCTTATTGGTTTTCGGCATCTAGATAACTTTTTGTAGGAAGTTTCATTCAAGCATTTAACTGCCATTGTTTCCTTGTCAATGCGGATGGTGGATATTGTAGATATGTGCCTCAAATCATATAAATTAATTCTCCAAATACAGCTCATTCGAAAATGGATACTTGTCAGTTTCTTTAGTTCCAGTCGTAAAACTAGATCATTATGGGAACATACTATTACACTGTGATACTTAGTTTATATTGACAACCAACCCAAACATTGTAATGCCTTCCCAAAAGATTGTATGAAAGGAAATTGAAAAAAATAGTCACGGAAAGGAAGATCCAATACGTATAATGAATTTGTCAATACAATGGTTACATTACTAGAAAGTGTAAGACCCGACATTCAAGATTCAGCCATCGTACGAAAAAGAATTTCCACGTCTATAATCGAAATACCTATTTCGTTTGAGAGTTAGCCACAATTCCAAATGTGTATGAAGCGGTCGACAGTTTCCAATATCGGTAAGAATAATAGGTTCTCACACTCCTTCATTTCTAGACGACTTTTCCCACACGAGTTTGAGAAAAAGGTGCCCTGCACGAGCTTAATAAAGGCTGACGTCCCATTTTCGACCGACGATGTTGTAAGCGCAAAACCAGGCCAAACGCGCAATACTACTATTGGGCACTTTGGTCCATGAACAGAACCACAACATCAACATGTATTCAACAAAAGGATAACTGAGATTATTTATTCAATGTAGACTATCCTGTATGTCCGAGCCTAGTTTATACAAGCATTATCAAAGACTGGGTATTGAAACTCAGTTTAATAGCTATATATATATATGCTGCAGACTGAATTGCGGGAAATAATCTGGTTGAAATTCAGCTATCCGGTCATGCTGACTGACCGACATAAGAGTAGTATATATTACCCTGTTTGAGCCCTATTGACCTCAGAAATTTGCATATTGGGGGCGGAACTGGGGCGGCTCTCGTCCAATCAGAAGCGAGTATTTTGACCTCTGACCAAAAAGCTACCTCCAACACAGAAGTGTTCCAATCTAGGGGGAGGGAACTCTGGGTCACTATAGTTCCGACAAAGGGCCCCTGGGCATGTATTCTTCCGCGGTGATGCGGTCCTGGCGGTGATGCGGTCGCGGGAAAAAGCTTCCGCGGAGAAAAAGTCCCTAGATAAAATGGTCCAATGGGGTCGAGTGAGGTATCAAAGTGAAGCATTCGTGAAGGGACATCTAATGGGCTGGGTGTGGGGTTGAAATATCGGCAATCTGCGCATGGGCGGTGGCCCAAGGGTATGAAAATAGCCGTTTTGGAGCTAGGGGAGCCCCTAATGGTCCAATGGGGTCGAGTGAGGTATCAAAGTGAAGCATTCGTGAAGGGGCTAGCGGCTTGGGCGTTGTCACCATTCTGCGCATGCGCGCTGGCCCAAGGGTATGAAAATAAACGTTTTGGAGCTAGGGGAGTCCCTAATGGTCCAATGGAGTTGTATGAGGTATCAATGTGAAGCATTCGTGAAGGGGCATCTGATGGGCTGGGTGTGGGGTTGAAATAGGGTCATTCTGCGCATGCGCGGTGGCCCAAGGGTATGGGAATATACGTTTTGTGATCTAGGGGAGTCCCTAATGGTCCAGTGGAGTTGTATGACATATCCATGTGAAGCATTCGTGAAGGGGCATCGGACTGGACTAGCGGCTTGGGCGTTGTCACCATTCTGCGCATGCGCGGTGGCCCAAGGGTATGGAAATAGACGTTTTGGAGCTAGGGGAGCCTCTAATGGTCCAATGGAGTTGTATGAGGTATCAAAGTGAAGCATTCGTGAAGGGGCGTCTGATGGGTTGGGTGTGCGGTAGGAATATCATTCTGCGCATGCGCAGACGCAATGCGGAGCTCTCGTCCAATCAGAAGCGAGTATTTCAAATCCGTCACAGAGCTCTCGTCCAATCAGAAGCGAGTATTTTGACCCGGTGCATTATGGGACATATCCAAGATGGCGGCACGTATGTTCAAGATGGCGGCACATCCGGTGTCGAAAACTGGCCATTTCATCGGAATGTGGTCACCTAGTGTCGAAAACTGGACCCTGTATGGGTCCCGCTAGACGTTTTGGAGCTAGGGGAGCCATTGGTGGTCCAATGGGGTCATATGAGGTGTCAAAGTGAAGCATTCGTGAAGGGGCATCTCATGGGCTGGGTGTGGGGTTGAAATATCGGCATTCTGCGCATGCGCGGTGGCCAAAGGGTATGGAAATAGACGTTTTGTCGAGCCTCATTGACCTTTGAACTCGGCCAAACCACTTTTAATCGGGAGGGGTGCAAGGTTGGTCAAAGGTCAATCGGTGCACTACCCAATGTAGGTTCTACTGAAATGGACTTGACCTTTGACCTCAGAAATTTGCATATGACGTCACTTCCGGTTGGGGTGAATGAGGCGTGACCTTTGGACATGTCTAGACTTGTCTGTGTTTGTCATGTACTGGCGTTTTTCCCCACAATGGCGGCTAATCCGCCATGTTGGAACATGGCGGCTAATGGTGGCTAATCCGCCATGTTGGAACATGGCGGCTAATGGCGGCTAATCCGCCATGTTGGCATCCGGGGTGTTCCTCGGCCCGGCCCGCCCCGGCCGCAGCGCGCGCGCGGGGGTTCTCCGGCCGCAGCAACGCGCGCGCGCGCGCGAGTTCTCCGGAAGTGCGCGGCATCACCGGCAGTGGGCGGATGCATGTCGGGTCCAAAGGTCAAAGGTCACATCCAGGTAAAAAAAGGATAATAAACTTAATCTATATGTGTTCGACGAGTCTTGACTCACCGTCTTCCTTTACACGCGCCTCAATGAAATTGCCGCTCCAAACCTAGACCAAAACACGTACTTGGTCTGTGGGCTGATTTCATTGGCTCTCTATTTTACTATAGTGCGCTTGCATTCTAACATTGATGGGTTACATTTTGGCCCCATCCTACACGACTGATTTCGGTTTGACTGAATCTCCACATTGGGCATTTATGCATTATGAATAAAACACACAAGACAGGTTTTTTTTTTGTGAGATCTCATTTTTTTGTATTCAGTGAACAACAACAACGTGAGAACAACCACGTGAAAACTGAAGCCCAGAACAAGGGGCTTGTACATTGAAAGAACTGAAGCCCAGAACAGGGGGGGGGGGGCTTGTGTACATTGAAAGAACTGAAGCCCAGAACAGTGGGCTTGCAAACTTAAGCCCAGAACAGCGGGCGTGTGTACATTGAAAGAACTTAAGCCCAGAACGGGGCTTGTACATTGAAATGATGGGCGGCCCAGTCATATACGAGTACATCGCGGTCCTCGGCCGTGGGGTACTCGTCAAACATCTGTACGATGGTAGATAAGGGTCTTCCCCGGCATCGATGGTACAGGTAAAACAAGCAATATTGTCCGCACACGCTACTGGCCAGGCTTTGCAACGTTTGTCTGTTCCAACACCACGTCTCTGTGCCTTGATCCATGAAGTCTGTTAAATCGGGATGGAGGGGTGGCAGGCCGTACGGGTCAAAGTATTCGCCCTGCTGTTCTGTCAAGTACACGCCCACCCAATGTTCACCGGGCCGATCCATCGGGTCCGTGTTGAGAACGTAAGCAGCAGGATACATACGGTCTAATGGGAACACATCTCGGGCGAACACCCCTTGAAAGATCATACGTGTCTCTGGGTCATTGTCCAGCACGGTGGTTATCTGGTCTGTATCCATGTTAGGTGGAGAAGTCACACAGCACGTTGCGCGCCTTGTCCACTTGAATGATGTTGTCAAACTCGGCGTAGCAGATCACATTGACGGTGCTCCGGAGGGCTCGTTGAAAGTGGGTTTCCAACCGTAAATTGCCTTGCTTGGCGAGGGCCAGCTGATGGTCGTTCTCTAAGGTGGGGGTCAAATCGAAACAGAACAACGTGTATCCGTTCCCGTAGTCCTCCCGACTGATGAAATTCCCATCGTCCTGGTTGATTTGACCGCTGGCTGTAAACAGGCTCTGATAGGCTCGAATGAAATTCGCGCGCCCAAAGTTCGGGGTTAAGGCCGTGGCTGGCACCTGTTGTCCATCCACATGCAGGGCCACAACATTGATGCCGAAATGTTTAAAGTCAAACGGATTCTCTGGGTAGGCTCCACTGAAACTGGTATTTTCCACACAGGCCAGGATCAATCGCTTGGGTAGTTCCCCCAGGAACAGGTTGTCTCTGTTGGCGCTCGTATTTCCAGCAGACACAGAGAACACTTTGGTTTGCACACGTCGGATAGGGTACTGGGCTGGTTTTGTTTCCAAGGCCTTCATGTGTCCCAATTGAACGGCTGGCTTCGGTTTCACTTTTCTGACATACAGGACTGCGTCTTCGATGACAATCTTATAGTCAGCTGCATGCGCCTCTACGTTAGTGGCCATCAAGGCGAAGGTCGGAGGCGCCCGTATCAGTCGGATTTTGATGGGGATCTTGTTCCAGATGTATCGATCTTGCATGAACATGTCTGCGTGCAGTCGACCCATCATATCCACCGCGACGCCGTTCGCGGTCAAAGCCTTCCGTTTGCTATATCCCGTATTGTCGTTCTCTGCGCCCATGTGCTCGACTTTGTCCTGGTAGAATAAAGCGGCTGTCAGTTGAGATTTTTTAGCCTCTCGTCCATGCGACAACAGCGTCTCGATGTAGGCTCGATAGGGGTACGTGTTGGTCGAGTCACTGATGAGTTTGTCGCTGAGAAATATATCCACCTGTTGAAACATCGAGTGCAGCCAGAGATTCGTCGGGCCCACCGTTGCTTGGTCGGCGATTCTGGTGCCATCTCCATTGACGATCTTGGCTTTCACATACAAGTATGTATGGGCTAAATCCACATAGGTCGTATCCGCATTACTGATGGTGAACTCGATGGGCCCTGTGGCGTTGATGCTGGACAGCGGGAGATGCTCCACCCATAATCCTTGTTCGGCACTGGTCTGTGTGGGCGGGACGGTCCGCAAATCAAATTCACTGTTGGTGGAGGGGCAGGACTCGGCGTGGATCAAGGACATGTTTTAAGAAAAGATATCCCGGGTCTTCGATGTGCGTCGTCGCTGGGTCGGTCGTCGACTGGTGCGTGGTCTCGGTGGGGCAGGTCTTTTATTCCCTACGGTGCGTTGTGCTTTGGCCACCAAGACGCCTTCCGCTTCTTTGGCCCGCCGTTTCAAGGCTTCTTTGGGTGCCGTACCCCCAAGACATCACCGGCCACTTGCAGTCCACTGCGTACCGCTTGTTTGCCGATTGCTTTCACCCCACGCGTCACCAAGGGCAGGAACGTTTTGACGATGCTCCCGAGTATGTTCCCCAGTCCATGTTCACGTTGCATGCGTGCACCACTAAAAACCAGAAAAGCCACCCCCGGCCTGCTGGGCATAATAGTCCATATGGCTGCGTGCATCGCACTCGTAAGGCACCTTCATTATACAAAGTGGGGAGCACGTGCTTGTCGAAAATGAAGTGTCAGCACCACTTTCCCGCGTTCGAATGCCACCGGTCGTCCCGTGTAATCTCTTATATCCACCGTAATCGTGTTGATGTGGGTTTGTGGGTGAAACCGTGGGTGACTTGATCTCCATACAACTTTTTAATGGGCACCACCCGTAACAGAGGTGTGTTGATATCGCCCACGATGTGGTTGTCCACCACGTCCGAGTAGACGTAGAGTCCGTACATACCCGACTTCATATCCATCGGGATCTCGCCTTGGTGGGCGGTGGGACCAGCGAACGTCCGTAGATCGAAGCCCAGCATTTGCTGTAGGATAGGACTCAGTACGACACTCGCGTTGGCGGTGACGACAAGCTCTGCCTTGTCGTTGTGTGCGTTGTAATCGAAGTTCACGTGATTCTTGAAGGGATAGGCTTTGATGGGTTTTGAAGTATTCGTGACCTCCCGTAGAGCCTTATAATGCAACAGTCTTGACAGCCCACCCATGAACTCCTTGGGAGTATCGTATTGGCCTTCGGGGAGGGTGAGTCGGGTGTCTTTTCCTTCGTAGGTCACGTCGTACCACACTTCATTGGCTCGCATGTTGTACCACGAGTATGGGTATTGGATATCCACGAGGTCACATTCCCATCGTCCAGGTAAATGCAACGGTTGCGGTATCTGGGTCACGTAGGCCTACTTGGCCACGGTGTTGTCAGGAAACACATCCAGCGAACTGTTACTGGGTAGGGTGAGGTAAAACATGGCTACTGAGCTGTCCTGCTGCTGCTGTTGGTTTTAATAGGTGTTCCAGGCCTTGGGTGGTTGTGTCCGGCGTCGTGTTCGTCGCGTTGACTTGCTACGTGTCACGGCTCTGGAGATGTGGGGTGTCCTGATCAAGGGTGGTTTTTTAAAGGTCTGAAAAGAAGGTGCCCGTTGTGGTGGTGGAGTTTTGGGGGGTGACTCCGGTTCCCAGTCGGATTCCCAAGAAGGTAGTGGGCCACTCGGCGATTGCTGGGTTCGCTGCATAAAGGCCCAGCGGTGGTGGTTCCCCACCAACTCCTGTGGTACATGCATGTCTTTCAAGCCTTGAGCGAAGACCTCCCATCCTCGAGGACCCGTGTGCGATCTGCGTTTACGCATCAGGTCAGTCACTAAATCCGTCATGTGGGTGCCGGGGACCACCTGATTCTGTACCAGGAGTTCGCCTTTATCATTCCAAGTCATGTTAGGATTCTGTTTCATTCGTTGTAATACCAGGGCAGCTTGTTTCTTGAACGATGCAAGTACACTCTTCAGCACTTCGTCTTCCACCCACTGTGGGGCTGTGGGGGCTACCCCTTGTAATGGCGGCTGTTGGGGTGGTGCTGAGGTCGGCGGTGTGTCACGTGGTGGTGGTGGTGGTGGTGGTGGTGGTGGTGGTGGGGTAGAGAGGGTTTTGTATTGGTCCATGAACGTCATGTACCGTTGAAGCGTCTCATTGTACCGTTGTACTTTCTCACTGTCGCTTAACCCCGGTCTCTGTAAGATCTGTTGCATCTCTCCATCGAGGGTATTTATGGTCTTCACCGTAGGTGGGACAGGATAGGGCGATTGGAGATTCGTCGGGCCCACCGTTGCTTGGTCGGCGATTCTGGTGCCATCTCCATTGACGATCTTGGCTTTCACATACAAGTATGTATGGGCTAAATCCACATAGGTCGTATCCGCATTACTGATGGTGAACTCGATGGGCCCTGTGGCGTTGATGCTGGACAGCGGGAGATGCTCCAACCATAATCCTTGTTCGGCACTGGTCTGTGTGGGCGGGACGGTCCACGAATCAAATTCACTGTTGGTGGAGGGGCAGGACTCGGCGTGGATCAAGGACATGTTTTAAGAAAAGATATCCCGGGTCTTCGATGTGCGTCGTCGCTGGGTCGGTCGTCGACTGGTGCGTGGTCTCGGTGGGGCAGGTCCTTGTTCGGCACTGGTCTGTGTGGGCGGAACGGTCCACAAATCAAATTCACTGTTGGTGGAGGGGCAGGACTCGGCGTGGATCAAGGACATGTTTTAAGAAAAGATATCCCGGGTCTTCGATGTGCGTCGTCGCTGGGTCGGTCGTCGACTGGTGCGTGGTCTCGGTGGGGCAGGTCTTTTATTCCCTACGGTGCGTTGTGCTTTGGCCACCAAGACGCCTCCCGCTTCTTTGGCCCGCCGTTTCAAGGCTTCTTTGGGTGCCGTACCCCCCAAGACATCACCGGCCACTTGCAGTCCACTGCGTACCGCTTGTTTGCCGATTGCTTTCACCCCACGCGTCACCAAGGGCAGGAATGTTTTGACGATGCTCCCGAGTATGTTCCCCAGTCCATGTCCACGTTGCATGCGTGCACCACTAAAAACCGGAAAGCCACCCCCGGCCTGCTGGGCATAATAGTCCATATAGCTGCGTGCATCGCACTCGTAAGGCACCTTCATTATACAAAGTGGGGAGCACGTGCTTGTCGAAAATGAAGTGTCAGCACCACTTTCCCGCGTTCGAATGCCACCGGTCGTCCCGTGTCATCTCTTATATCCACCGTGATCGTGTTGATGTGGGTTTGTCGTACGGGCAGGTAGAGCATGTGGGTGAAACCGTGGGTGACTTGATCTCCATACAACTTTTTAATGGGCACCACCCGTATCAGAGGTGTGTTGATATCGCCCACGATGTGGTTGTCCACCACGTCCGAGTAGACGTAGAGTCCGTACATAACCGACTTCATATCCAACGGGATCTCGCCTTGGTGGGCGGTGGGACCAGCGAACGTCCGTGGATCGAAGCCCAGCATTTGCTGTAGGATAGGACTCAGTACGACACTCGCGTTGGCGGTGACGAAAAGCTCTGCCTTGTCGTTGTGTGCGTTGTAATCGAAGTTCACGTGATTCTTGAAGGGATAGGCTTTGATGGGTTTTGAAGTATTCGTGACCTCCCGTAGAGCCTTATAATGCAACAGTCTTGACAGCCCACCCATGAACTCCTTGGGAGTATCGTATTGGCCTTCGGGGAGGGTGAGTCGGGTGTCTTTTCCTTCGTAGGTCACGTCGTACCACACTTCATTGGCTCGCACGTTGTACCACGAGTAAGGGTATTGGATATCCACGAGGCCACATTCCCATCGTCCAGGTAAATGCAACGGTTGCGGTAACTGGGTCACGTACCTACTTGGCCACGGTGTTGTCAGGAAACACATCCAGCGAACTGTTACTGGGTAGGGTGAGGTAAAACATGGCGACTGAGCTGTCCTGCTGCTGCTGTTGGTTTTAATAGGTGTTCCAGGCCTTGGGCGGTTGTGTTCGGCGTCGTGTTCGTCGCGTTGACTTGCTACGTGTCACGGCTCTGGAGATGTGGGGTGTCCTGATCAAGGGTGGTTTTTTAAAGGTCTGAAAAGAAGGTGCCCGTTGTGGTGGTGGAGTTTTGGGGGGTGACTCCGGTTCCCAGTCGGATTCCCAAGAAGGTAGTGGCCACTCGGCGATTGCTGGGTTTGCTGCATAAAGGCCCAGCGGTGGGGGTTCCCCACCAATTCCTGTGGTACATGCATGTCTTTCAAGCCTTGCGCGAAGACCTCCCATCCTCGAGGATCCCGTGTGCGATCTGCGTTTACGCATCAGGTCATTCACTAAATCCGTCATGTGGGTGCCGGGGACCACCTGATTCTGTACCAGGAGTTCGCCTTTATCATTCCAAGTCATGTTAGGATTCTGTTTCATCCGTTGTAATACCAGGGCAGCTTGTTTCTTGAACGATGCAGGTACACTCTTCAGCACTTCGTCTTCCACCCACTGTGGGGCTGTGGGGGCTACCCCTGGTAATGGCGGCTGTTGGGGTGGTGCTGAGGTCAGCGGTCTGTCACGTGGTGGTGGTAGTGGTGGTGGTGGTGGTGGTGGTGCTGTTGCTGGGGTAGACAGGGTTTGTATTGGTCCATGAACGTCATGTACCGTTGAAGCGTCTCATTGTACCGTTGTACTTTCTCACTGTCGCTTAACCCCGGTCTCTGTAAGATCTGTTGCATCTCTCCATCGAGGGTGTTTATGGTCTTCACCGTAGGTGGGACAGGATAGGGCGATTGGAGATTCGTCGGGCCCACCGTTGCTTGGTCGGCGATTCTGGTGCCATCTCCACTGACGATCTTGGCTTTCACATACAAGTATGTATGAGCTAAATCCACATAGGTCGTATCCGCATTACTGATGGTGAACTCGATGGGCCCTGTGGCGTTGATGCTGGACAGCGGGAGATGCTCCAACCATAATCCTTGTTCGGCACTGGTCTGTGTGGGCGGGACGGTCCACAAATCAAATTCACTGTTGGTGGAGGGGCAGGACTCGGCGTGGATCAAGGACATGTTTTAAGAAAAGATATCCCGGGTCTTCGATGTGCGTCGTCGCTGGGTCGGTCGTCGACTGGTGCGTGGTCTCGGTGGGGCAGGTCTTTTATTCCCTACAGTGCGTTGTGCTTTGGCCACCAAGACGCCTCCCGCTTCTTTGGGCCGCCGTTTCAAGGCTTCTTTGGGTGCCGTACCCCCCAAGACATCACCGGCCACTTGCAGTCCACTGCGTACCGCTTGTTTGCCGATTGCTTTCACCCCACGCGTCACCAAGGGCAGGAACGTTTTGACGATGCTCCCGAGTATGTTCCCCAGTCCATGTCCACGTTGCATGCGTGCACCACTAAAAACCGGAAAGCCACCCCCGGCCTGCTGGGCATAATAGTCCATATAGCTGCGTGCATCGCACTCGTAAGGCACCTTCATTATACAAAGTGGGGAGCACGTGCTTGTCGAAAATGAAGTGTCAGCACCACTTTCCCGCGTTCGAATGCCACCGGTCGTCCCGTGTCATCTCTTATATCCACCGTGATCGTGTTGATGTGGGTTTGTCGTACGGGCAGGTAGAGCATGTGGGTGAAACCGTGGGTGACTTGATCTCCATACAACTTTTTAATGGGCACCACCCGTAACAGAGGTGTGTTGATATCGCCCACGATGTGGTTGTCCACCACGTCCGAGTAGACGTAGAGTCCGTACATAACCGACTTCATATCCATCGGGATCTCGCCTTGGTGGGCGGTGGGACCAGCGAACGTCCGTAGATCGAAGCCCAGCATTTGCTGTAGGATAGGACTCAGTACGACACTCGCGTTGGCGGTGACGAAAAGCTCTGCCTTGTCGTTGTGTGCGTTGTAATCGAAGTTCACGTGATTCTTGAAGGGATAGGCTTTGATGGGTTTTGAAGTATTCGTGACCTCCCGTAGAGCCTTATAATGCAACAGTCTTGACAGCCCACCCATGAACTCCTTGGGAGTATCGCATTGGCCTTCGGGGAGGGTGAGTCGGGTGTCTTTTCCTTCGTAGGTCACGTCGTACCACACTTCATTGGCTCGCACGTTGTACCACGAGTAAGGGTATTGGATATCCACGAGGCCACATTCCCATCGTCCAGGTAAATGCAACGGTTGCGGTATCTGGGTGACGTACTTGGCCACGGTGTTGTCAGGAAACACATCCAGCGAACTGTTACTGGGTAGGGTGAGGTAAAACATGGCGACTGAGCTGTCCTGCTGCTGCTGTTGGTTTTAATAGGTGTTCCAGGCCTTGGGCGGTTGTGTCCGGCGTCGTGTTCGTCGCGTTGACTTGCTACGTGTCACGGCTCTGGAGATGTGGGGTGTCCTGATCAAGGGTTTTTTAAAGGTCTGAAAAGAAGGTGCCCGTTGTGGTGGTGGAGTTTTGGGGGGTGACTCCGGTTCCCAGTCGGATTCCCAAGAAGGTAGTGGGCCACTCGGCGATTGCTGGGTTCGCTGCATAAAGGCCCAGCGGTGGGGGTTCCCCACCAACTCCTGTGGTACATGCATGTCTTTCAAGCCTTGAGCGAAGACCTCCCATCCTCGAGGATCCGTGTGCGATCTGCGTTGACGCATCAGGTCATTCACTAAATCCGTCATGTGGGTGCCGGGGACCACCTGATTCTGTACCAGGAGTTCGCCTTTATCATTCCAAGTCATGTTAGGATTCTGTTTCATTCGTTGTAATACCAGGGCAGCTTGTTTCTTGAACGATGCAAGTACACTCTTCAGCACTTCGCCTTCCACCCACTGTGGGGCTGTGGGGGCTACCCCTGGTAATGGCGGCAGTTGGGGTGGTGCTGAGGGCGGCGGTGTGTCACGTGGTGGTGGTAGTGGTGGTGGTGGTGGGGTAGAGAGGGTTTTGTATTGGTCCATGAACGTCATGTACCGTTGAAGCGTCTCATTGTACCGTTGTACTTTCTCACTGTCGCTTAACCCCGGTCTCTGTAAGATCTGTTGCATCTCTCCATCGAGGGTGTTTATGGTCTTCACCGTAGGTGGGACAGGATAGGGCGATTGGAGATTCGTCGGGCCCACCGTTGCTTGGTCGGCGATTCTGGTGCCATCTCCACTGACGATCTTGGCTTTCACATACAAGTATGTATGGGCTAAATCCACATAGGTCGTATCCGCATTACTGATGGTGAACTCGATGGGCCCTGTGGCGTTGATGCTGGACAGCGGGAGATGCTCCAACCATAATCCTTGTTCGGCACTGGTCTGTGTGGGCGGGACGGTCCACAAATCAAATTCACTGTTGGTGGAGGGGCAGGACTCGGCGTGGATCAAGGACATGTTTAAGAAAAGATATCCCGGTTCTTCGATGTGCGTCGTCGCTGGGTCGGTCGTCGACTGGTGCGTGGTCTCGGTGGGGCAGGTCTTTTATTCCCTACGGTGCGTTGTGCTTTGGCCACCAAGACGCCTCCCGCTTCTTTGGGCCGCCGTTTCAAGGCTTCTTTGGGTGCCGTACCCCCCAAGACATCACCGGCCACTTGCAGTCCACTGCGTACCGCTTGTTTGCCGATTGCTTTCACCCCACGCGTCATCAAGGGCAGGAACGTTTTGACGATGCTCCCGAGTATGTTCCCCAGTCCATGTCCACGTTGCATGCGTGCACCACTAAAAACCGGAAAGCCACCCCCGGCCTGCTGGGCATAATAGTCCATATAGCTGCGTGCATCGCACTCGTAAGGCACCTTCATTATACAAAGTGGGGAGCACGTGCTTGTCGAAAATGAAGTGTCAGCACCACTTTCCCGCGTTCGAATGCCGCCGGTCGTCCCGTGTCATCTCTTATATCCACCGTGATCGTGTTGATGTGGGTTTGTCGTACGAGCAGGTAGAGCATGTGGGTGAAACCGTGGGTGACTTGATCTCCATACAACTTTTTAATGGGCACCACCCGTAACAGAGGTGTGTTGATATCGCCCACGATGTGGTTGTCCACCACGTCCGAGTAGACGTAGAGTCCGTACATACCCGACTTCATATCCATCGGGATCTCGCCTTGGTGGGCGGTGGGACCAGCGAACGTCCGTAGATCGAAGCCCAGCATTTGCTGTAGGATAGGACTCAGTACGACACTCGCGTTGGCGGTGACGAAAAGCTCTGCCTTGTCGTTGTGTGCGTTGTAATCGAAGTTCACGTGATTCTTGAAGGGATAGGCTTTGATGGGTTTTGAAGTATTCGTGACCTCCCGTAGAGCCTTATAATGCAACAGTCTTGACAGCCCACCCATGAACTCCTTGGGAGTATCGTATTGGCCTTTGGGGAGGGTGAGTCGGGTGTCTTTTCCTTAGTAGGTCACGTCGTACCACACTTCATTGGCTCGCACGTTGTACCACGAGTATGGGTATTGGATATCCACGAGGCCACATTCCCATCGTCCAGGTAAATGCAGCGGTTGCGGTATCTGGGTCACGTAGGCCTACTTGGCCACGGTGTTGTCAGGAAACACATCCAGCGAACTGTTACTGGGTAGGGTGAGGTAAAACATGGCGACTGAGCTGTCCTGCTGCTGCTGTTGGTTTTAATAGGTGTTCCAGGCCTTGGGTGGTTGTGTCCGGCGTCGTGTTCGTCGCGTTGACTTGCTACGTGTCACGGCTCTGGAGATGTGGGGTGTCCTGATCAAGGGTGGTTTTTTAAAGGTCTGAAAAGAAGGTGCCCGTTGTGGTGGTGGAGTTTTGGGCGGTGACTCCGGTTCCCAGTCGGATTCCCAAGAAGGTAGTGGGCCACTCGGCGATTGCTGGGTTCGCTGCATAAAGGCCCAGCGATGGGGGTTCCCCACCAACTCCTGTGGTACATGCATGTCTTTCAAGCCTTGAGCGAAGACCTCCCATCCTCGAGGACCCGTGTGCGATCTGCGTTTACGCATCAGGTCATTCACTAAATCCGTCATGTGGGTGCCGGGGACCACCTGATTCTGTACCAGGAGTTCGCCTTTATCATTCCAAGTCATGTTAGGATTCTGTTTCATTCGTTGTAATACCAGGCCAGCTTGTTTCTTGAACGATGCAAGTACACTCTTCAGCACTTCGTCTTCCACCCACTGTGGGGCTGTGGGGCCTACCCCTGGTAATGGCGGCTGTTGGGGTGGTGCTGAGGTCGGCGGTGTGTCACGTGGTGGTGGTGGTGGTGGGGTAGAGAGGGTTTTGTATTGGTCCATGAACGTCATGTACCGTTGAAGCGTCTCATTGTATCGTTGTACTTTCTCACTGTCGCTTAACCCCGGTCTCTGTAAGATCTGTTGCATCTCTCCATCGAGGGTGTTTATGGTCTCCACCGTAGGTGGGACAGGGTAGGGCGATTGGAGATTCGTCAGGCCCACCGTTGCTTGGTCGGCGATTCTGGTGCCATCTCCATTGACGATCTTGGCTTTCACATACAAGTATGTATGGGCTAAATACACATAGGTCGTATCCGCATTACTGATGGTGAACTCGATGGGCCCTGTGGCGTTGATGCTGGACAGCGGGAGATGCTCCAACCATAATCCTTGTTCGGCACTGGTCTGTGTGGGCGGGACGGTCCACAAATCAAATTCACTGTTGGTGGAGGGGCAGGACTCGGCGTGGATCAAGGACATGTTTTAAGAAAAGATATCCCGGGTCTTCGATGTGCGTCGTCGCTGGGTCGGTCGTCGACTGGTGCGTGGTCTCGGTGGGGCAGGTCTTTTATTCCCTACGGTGAGTTGTGCTTTGGCCACCAAGACGCCTCCCGCTTCTTTGTTCCGCCGTTTCAAGGCTTCTTTGGGTGCCGTACCCCCCAAGACATCACCGGCCACTTGCAGTCCACTGCGTACCGCTTGTTTGCCGATTGCTTTCACCCCACGCGTCACCAAGGGCTGGAACGTTTTGACGATGCTCCCGAGTATGTTCCCCAGTCCATGTCCACGTTGCATGCGTGCACCACTAAAAACCGGAAAGCCACCCCCGTCCTGTTGGGCATAATAGTCCATATAGCTGCGTGCTTTTCACTCGTAAGGCACCTTCATTATACAAAGTGGGGAGCACGTGCTTGTCGAAAATGAAGTGTCAGCACCACTTTCCCGCGTTCGAATGCCACCGGTCGTCCCGTGTCATCTCTTATATCCACCGTGATCGTGTTGATGTGGGTTTGTCGTACGGGCAGGTAGAGCATGTGGGTGAAACCGTGGGTGACGATCTCCATACAACTTTTTAATGGGCAACACCCGTAACAGAGGTGTGTTGATATCGCCCACGATGTGGTTGTCCACCACGTCCGAGTAGACGTAGAGTCCGTACATACCCGACTTCATATCCATCGGGATCTCGCCTTGGTGGGCGGTGGGACCAGCGAACGTCCGTAGATCGAAGCCCAGCATTTGCTGTAGGATAGGACTCAGTACGACACTCGCGTTGGCGGTGACGACAAGCTCTGCCTTGTCGTTGTGTGCGTTGTAATCGAAGTTCACGTGATTCTTGAAGGGATAGGCTTTGATGGGTTTTGAAGTATTCGTGACCTCCCGTAGAGCCTTATAATGCAACAGTCTTGACAGCCCACCCATGAATTCCTTGGGAGTATCGTATTGGCCTTCGGGGAGGGTGAGTCGGGTGTCTTTTCCTTCGTAGGTCACGTCGTACCACACTTCATTGGCTCGCACGTTGTACCACGAGTATGGATATTGGATATCCACGAGGCCACATTCCCATCGTCCAGGTAAATGCAACGGTTGCGGTATCTGGGTCACGTAGGCCTACTTGGCCACGGTGTTGTCAGGAAACACATCCAGCGAACTGTTACTGGGTAGGGTGAGGTAAAACATGGCGACTGAGCTGTCCTGCTGCTGCTGTTGGTTTTAATAGGTGTTCCAGGCCTTGGGCGGTTGTGTCCGGCGTCGTGTTCGTCGCGTTGACTTGCTACGTGTCACGGCTCTGGAGATGTGGGGTGTCCTGAACAAGGGTGGTTTTTTAAAGGTCTGAAAAGAAGGTGCCCGTTGTGGTGGTGGAGTTTTGGGGGGTGACTCCGGTTCCCAGTCGGATTCCCAAGAAGATAGTGGGCCACTCGGCGATTGCTGGGTTCGCTGCATAAAGGCCCAGCGGTGGGGGTTCCCCACCAACTCCTGTGGTACATGCATGTCTTTCAAGCCTTGAGCGAAGACCTCCCATCCTCGAGGACCCGTGTGCGATCTGCGTTTACGCATCAGGTCATTCACTAAATCCGTCATGTGGGTGCCGGGGACCACCTGATTCTGTACCAGGAGTTCGCCTTTATCATTCCAAGTCATGTTAGGATTCTGTTTCATTCGTTGTAATACCAGGCCAGCTTGTTTCTTCACTGTGGGGCTGTGGGGGCTACCCCTGGTAATGGCGGCTGTTGGGGTGGTGCTGAGGTCGGCGGTGTGTCACGTGGTGGTGGTGGTGGTGATGGGGTAGAGAGGGTTTTGTATTGGTCCATGAACGTCATGTACCGTTGAAGCGTCTCATTGTACCGTTGTACTTTCTCACTGTCGCTTAACCCCGGTCTCTGTAAGATCTGTTGCATCTCTCCATCGAGGGTGTTTATGGTCTTCACCGTGGGTGGGACAGGGTAGGGCGATTGGAGGTTTTGAAGAAACCGTGGTTCGACGAGGACCATTTTTTTCGTGTGGTTCATTGTCGGCCGAAGAGTCCACCCAATACTGGACCCAACACGGAAGCGGCCAACGGTGCTAAGATGGCCCCGAGAAAGCCGGCTTTCTGTAACACCTTTTTCTTTTGTGTTTGTGGGACCCGCTTCTGGACTAGGGTTCGGAGACCTGTCTTATGCTTGGCCAACTTGGTCTTCTGAGCCGGTGTCAGTGGTACGTTGCCTTTTAACAGGTTGTACCCGATCTCGCACAGACAGCGTACACGTTCAGGGTGCGCACCGCGTACAATGGTTCGGACTAACTCGGCTGGGGCCGTCTTCAAATACACGGAGCGTGGGAGCGTGCTTCCGTACTCGCGCAGACATCATGTACAACTAATGCTAGAACCCACAACTCTGCTCTTTTTATCTACCTCAGAGACAAAGTCAACCCTGCTGTGGTATTCATTCTTTTTATTATCCCCATCATCAAACACACTCCAGCTGGGGGCGCCACTGTGGTTGTGTTTACATTATTTTTGTACGTACACGTGGCGGGTCTCTCCGGGAAAGATGCCGGTCCGTAGTCGAAGGTGGTCGGGGTGGCTTGCTTGAGGTCGAAGAGCATATACCCGTGCTGAGGGGTTGTGGCATCTTTAAAGGCTTCCAACGCAAACGGTGTGCGGACGGGATATATCTGTCTCACCAGGTGCAGCAGTTGAGTGGTATCTCTCGGGTTTTTGAAGACCACCAGGTAGTGGGCATTTAAGCTGATGTTCCGATGTTCTTTGTTTTTTACTGAACAGATTCTGCACAATGTAGATGATGCTGAGCCGTCGATGGTGGCTGCATTTGGCAAAGAGTTGGGTGATCCGCGCATCCGTCTCCGCCATGAGATCATCCAGAACCACCAAGGATTCGTCGGGCCCACCGTTGCTTGGTCGGCGATTCTGGTGCCATCTCCACTGACGATCTTGGCTTTCACATACATGTATGTATGGGCTAAATCCACATAGGTCGTATCCGCATTACTGATGGTGAACTCGATGGGCCCTGTGGCGTTGATGCTGGACAGCGGGAGATGCTCCAACCATAATCCTTGTTCGGCACTGGTCTGTGTGGGCGGGACGGTCCACGAATCAAATTCACTGTTGGTGGAGGGGCAGGACTCGGCGTGGATCAAGGACATGTTTTAAGAAAAGATATCCCGGGTCTTCGATGTGCGTCGTCGCTGGGTCGGTCGTCGACTGGTGCGTGGTCTCGGTGGGGCAGGTCTTTTATTCCCTACGGTGCGTTGTGCTTTGGCCACCAAGACGCCTCCCGCTTCTTTGGGCCGCCGTTTCAAGGCTTCTTTGGGTGCCGTACCCCCCAAGACATCACCGGCCACTTGCAGTCCACTGCGTACCGCTTGTTTGCCGATTGCTTTCACCCCACGCGTCATCAAGGGCAGGAACGTTTTGACGATGCTCCCGAGTATGTTCCCCAGTCCATGTCCACGTTGCATGCGTGCACCACTAAAAACCGGAAAGCCACCCCCGGCCTGCTGGGCATAATAGTCCATATAGCTGCGTGCATCGCACTCGTAAGGCACCTTCATTATACAAAGTGGGGAGCACGTGCTTGTCGAAAATGAAGTGTCAGCACCACTTTCCCGCGTTCGAATGCCGCCGGTCGTCCCGTGTCATCTCTTATATCCACCGTGATCGTGTTGATGTGGGTTTGTCGTACGAGCAGGTAGAGCATGTGGGTGAAACCGTGGGTGACTTGATCTCCATACAACTTTTTAATGGGCACCACCCGTAACAGAGGTGTGTTGATATCGCCCACGATGTGGTTGTCCACCACGTCCGAGTAGACGTAGAGTCCGTACATACCCGACTTCATATCCATCGGGATCTCGCCTTGGTGGGCGGTGGGACCAGCGAACGTCCGTAGATCGAAGCCCAGCATTTGCTGTAGGATAGGACTCAGTACGACACTCGCGTTGGCGGTGACGATAAGCTCTGCCTTGTCGTTGTGTGCGTTGTAATCGAAGTTCACGTGATTCTTGAAGGGATAGGCTTTGATGGGTTTTGAAGTATTCGTGACCTCCCGTAGAGCCTTATAATGCAACAGTCTTGACAGCCCACCCATGAACTCCTTGGGAGTATCGTATTGGCCTTTGGGGAGGGTGAGTCGGGTGTCTTTTCCTTAGTAGGTCACGTCGTACCACACTTCATTGGCTCGCACGTTGTACCACGAGTATGGGTATTGGATATCCACGAGGCCACATTCCCATCGTCCAGGTAAATGCAGCGGTTGCGGTATCTGGGTCACGTAGGCCTACTTGGCCACGGTGTTGTCAGGAAACACATCCAGCGAACTGTTACTGGGTAGGGTGAGGTAAAACATGGCGACTGAGCTGTCCTGCTGCTGCTGTTGGTTTTAATAGGTGTTCCAGGCCTTGGGTGGTTGTGTCCGGCGTCGTGTTCGTCGCGTTGACTTGCTACGTGTCACGGCTCTGGAGATGTGGGGTGTCCTGATCAAGGGTGGTTTTTTAAAGGTCTGAAAAGAAGGTGCCCGTTGTGGTGGTGGAGTTTTGGGGGGTGACTCCGGTTCCCAGTCGGATTCCCAAGAAGGTAGTGGGCACGACTCGGCGATTGCTGGGTTCGCTGCATAAAGGCCCAGCGGTGGGGGTTCCCCACCAATTCCTGTGGTACATGCATGTCTTTCAAGCCTTGAGCGAAGACCTCCCATCCTCGAGGATCCGTGTGCGATCTGCGTTTACGCATCAGGTCATTCACTAAATCCGTCATGTGGGTGCCGGGGACCACCTGATTCTGTACCAGGAGTTCGCCTTTATCATTCCAAGTCATGTTAGGATTCTGTTTCATTCGTTGTAATACCAGGCCAGCTTGTTTCTTGAACGATGCAAGTACACTCTTCAGCACTTCGTCTTCCACCCACTGTGGGGCTGTGGGGGCTACCCCTGGTAATGGCGGCTGTTGGGGTGGTGCTGAGGTCGGCGGTGTGTCACGTGGTGGTGGTGGTGGTGGTGGTGGTGGTGCTGTTGCTGGGGTAGAGAGGGTTTTGTATTGGTCCATGAACGTCATGTACCGTTGAAGCGTCTCATTGTATCGTTGTACTTTCTCACTGTCGCTTAACCCCGGTCTCTGTAAGATCTGTTGCATCTCTCCATCGAGGGTGTTTATGGTCTCCACCGTAGGTGGGACAGGGTAGGGCGATTGGAGATTCGTCAGGCCCACCGTTGCTTGGTCGGCGATTCTGGTGCCATCTCCATTGACGATCTTGGCTTTCACATACAAGTATGTATGGGCTAAATACACATAGGTCGTATCCGCATTACTGATGGTGAACTCGATGGGCCCTGTGGCGTTGATGCTGGACAGCGGGAGATGCTCCAACCATAATCCTTGTTCGGCACTGGTCTGTGTGGGCGGGACGGTCCACAAATCAAATTCACTGTTGGTGGAGGGGCAGGACTCGGCGTGGATCAAGGACATGTTTTAAGAAAAGATATCCCGGGTCTTCGATGTGCGTCGTCGCTGGGTCGGTCGTCGACTGGTGCGTGGTCTCGGTGGGGCAGGTCTTTTATTCCCTACGGTGAGTTGTGCTTTGGCCACCAAGACGCCTCCCGCTTCTTTGTTCCGCCGTTTCAAGGCTTCTTTGGGTGCCGTACCCCCCAAGACATCACCGGCCACTTGCAGTCCACTGCGTACCGCTTGTTTGCCGATTGCTTTCACCCCACGCGTCACCAAGGGCTGGAACGTTTTGACGATGCTCCCGAGTATGTTCCCCAGTCCATGTCCACGTTGCATGCGTGCACCACTAAAAACCGGAAAGCCACCCCCGTCCTGTTGGGCATAATAGTCCATATAGCTGCGTGCTTTTCACTCGTAAGGCACCTTCATTATACAAAGTGGGGAGCACGTGCTTGTCGAAAATGAAGTGTCAGCACCACTTTCCCGCGTTCGAATGCCACCGGTCGTCCCGTGTCATCTCTTATATCCACCGTGATCGTGTTGATGTGGGTTTGTCGTACGGGCAGGTAGAGCATGTGGGTGAAACCGTGGGTGACGATCTCCATACAACTTTTTAATGGGCAACACCCGTAACAGAGGTGTGTTGATATCGCCCACGATGTGGTTGTCCACCACGTCCGAGTAGACGTAGAGTCCGTACATACCCGACTTCATATCCATCGGGATCTCGCCTTGGTGGGCGGTGGGACCAGCGAACGTCCGTAGATCGAAGCCCAGCATTTGCTGTAGGATAGGACTCAGTACGACACTCGCGTTGGCGGTGACGACAAGCTCTGCCTTGTCGTTGTGTGCGTTGTAATCGAAGTTCACGTGATTCTTGAAGGGATAGGCTTTGATGGGTTTTGAAGTATTCGTGACCTCCCGTAGAGCCTTATAATGCAACAGTCTTGACAGCCCACCCATGAATTCCTTGGGAGTATCGTATTGGCCTTCGGGGAGGGTGAGTCGGGTGTCTTTTCCTTCGTAGGTCACGTCGTACCACACTTCATTGGCTCGCACGTTGTACCACGAGTATGGATATTGGATATCCACGAGGCCACATTCCCATCGTCCAGGTAAATGCAACGGTTGCGGTATCTGGGTCACGTAGGCCTACTTGGCCACGGTGTTGTCAGGAAACACATCCAGCGAACTGTTACTGGGTAGGGTGAGGTAAAACATGGCGACTGAGCTGTCCTGCTGCTGCTGTTGGTTTTAATAGGTGTTCCATGCCTTGGGTGGTTGTGTCCGGCGTCGTGTTCGTCGCGTTGACTTGCTACGTGTCACGGCTCTGGAGATGTGGGGTGTCCTGAACAAGGGTGGTTTTTTAAAGGTCTGAAAAGAAGGTGCCCGTTGTGGTGGTGGAGTTTTGGGGGGTGACTCCGGTTCCCAGTCGGATTCCCAAGAAGATAGTGGGCCACTCGGCGATTGCTGGGTTCGCTGCATAAAGGCCCAGCGGTGGGGGTTCCCCACCAACTCCTGTGGTACATGCATGTCTTTCAAGCCTTGAGCGAAGACCTCCCATCCTCGAGGACCCGTGTGCGATCTGCGTTTACGCATCAGGTCATTCACTAAATCCGTCATGTGGGTGCCGGGGACCACCTGATTCTGTACCAGGAGTTCGCCTTTATCATTCCAAGTCATGTTAGGATTCTGTTTCATTCGTTGTAATACCAGGCCAGCTTGTTTCTTCACTGTGGGGCTGTGGGGGCTACCCCTGGTAATGGCGGCTGTTGGGGTGGTGCTGAGGTCGGCGGTGTGTCACGTGGTGGTGGTGGTGGTGATGGGGTAGAGAGGGTTTTGTATTGGTCCATGAACGTCATGTACCGTTGAAGCGTCTCATTGTACCGTTGTACTTTCTCACTGTCGCTTAACCCCGGTCTCTGTAAGATCTGTTGCATCTCTCCATCGAGGGTGTTTATGGTCTTCACCGTGGGTGGGACAGGGTAGGGCGATTGGAGGTTTTGAAGAAACCGTGGTTCGACGTGGACCATTTTTTTCGTGTGGTTCATTGTCGGCCGAAGAGTCCACCCAATACTGGACCCAACACGGAAGCGGCCAACGGTGCTAAGATGGCCCCGAGAAAGCCGGCTTTCTGTAACACCTTTTTCTTTTGTGTTTGTGGGACCCGCTTCTGGACTAGGGTTCGGAGACCTGTCTTATGCTTGGCCAACTTGGTCTTCTGAGCCGGTGTCAGTGGTACGTTGCCTTTTAACAGGTTGTACCCGATCTCGCACAGACAGCGTACACGTTCAGGGTGCGCACCGCGTACAATGGTTCGGACTAACTCGGCTGGGGCCGTCTTCAAATACACGGAGCGTGGGAGCGTGCTTCCGTACTCGCGCAGACATCATGTACAACTAATGCTAGAACCCACAACTCTGCTCTTTTTATCTACCTCAGAGACAAAGTCAACCCTGCTGTGGTATTCATTCTTTTTATTATCCCCATCATCAAACACACTCCAGCTGGGGGCGCCACTGTGGTTGTGTTTACATTATTTTTGTACGTACACGTGGCGGGTCTCTCCGGGAAAGATGCCGGTCCGTAGTCGAAGGTGGTCGGGGTGGCTTGCTTGAGGTCGAAGAGCATATACCCGTGCTGAGGGGTTGTGGCATCTTTAAAGGCTTCCAACGCAAACGGTGTGCGGACGGGATATATCTGTCTCACCAGGTGCAGCAGTTGAGTGGTATCTCTCGGGTTTTTGAAGACCACCAGGTAGTGGGCATTTAAGCTGATGTTCCGATGTTCTTTGTTTTTTACTGAACAGATTCTGCACAATGTAGATGATGCTGAGCCGTCGATGGTGGCTGCATTTGGCAAAGAGTTGGGTGATCCGCGCATCCGTCTCCGCCATGAGATCATCCAGAACCACCAAGGTGTCGGGTTCCAAATCGGTCAGGTTGGGTAGGCCTTCCACGAACGTGATGTGGGGCATTGCTGCATACGCTTCCTGCCATTCTCCGTAACACCACACGACTCGGGCAATAGGTGGGGTGATCATGCTGTCGGCGTGTCGAAGGAGCTTCCGGACGAAGTGCGTTTTGCCGGAGCCCGTCGGTCCTGCGATGAGACACGTGAAGGGATGCTGCCACCGAGGGTCCATGGTTCGAGGTGTATCCGTTGTCGTGGTAACCCGCTCTTGTAAATTTCGTACGAGTGAACTGGAGTGGTGGGTACAACGTCGGTCGTCGTTGCCTGTTCACTGCTAGGGATGATGGGGGTGGGTATAACGTCGGTCGTCGTTATCTGTTCACTGTGAGGGATGAAATTCGGTGGGTCTTCAGACGTAGTGGGTGTACTTGATGTAGGTGCTGAGCTTGGTGTGGAGCTCGACGTGGCTTGTACACGGGGTGTGGTGGTGACTGGGCTCGATACGGGGTTGACTGGTGCTATCTGTAGACCGGTTTCACTGATGGCTGGTGTTCTCAGTTAGTTAAGTAACGTGCTGACATAGGCTACGTCGTAAAACATACCTCCGTACAACACACTCAGCAGGGTTCGCAGTATCACCCCAAAGCCCACTTGCGCTTTGCGCGTTTTGGGAGACGCTGTGTTCAGAGGCAGCTGCTGTTTGTCCATAGCACTGTGGTCGGACGTGGAATGAAGGATGACGGCAGTGGTGTCTGGCTTTATAGTCGTTTCACCTGGCTGGCAGCGACCCAGGAATTGAAGGAACTGGGCCAGCCTTGCCATTTGACGAAATGAAACAGTTTGCCACGCCGACGTTCCGTTTTCAAAATCTGCTCCACCGTGTAGTAATCTTGCTGTGTTTTTACGACAGGCTGTAATTCCGTCTCGTAAAACGTCCCTAGCAACGGTTCCCCTTGAAGATCTTCCAGTTCATAGACTCGCTGCTGTTGGGGTAGGCGCCGTTTAATCAGGAAGTGCTCATCGCTCCAGTTGGGCAAGTAACTTTTCTCGAACTTGCCCTTGACTTTACTGATCCGTACAGGGTCCCCGACCTTGTACACCGACTTGGGCGTCATTGCGTCGGGTCACGGTAATGGGGGCTCTCTCTATACTCCGATGATAGGCTCGATTGTAACCACTCACAAGTTTCGGGAGAACATCGATATACCGCCTTGTATTCTTATAGGTGAAATATTTATACATGCGGCCTTTGAATGTCCTGTTGAACCTTTCCACCACGGAAGCCTTGGTCTCGTTGTACGTATGGAAGAAAAACATCTTCTGGGCTTTCAGAAACTGTTGGAACGGTCTGTTGAGGAATTCCGTGCCTTCGTCGGTTTCGTCCGGATGTGTACCACCCACGCATACTTGGATAGGATATCGATGCACGACAAGATATACCGATTCCCATCGTTGTGTTTGGCAAAGGCGCTCATATCGACCAAATCCGCTTGCCACTGGGCATCTATTCCTTCCACGATGACCCGGTTCCGTAGAAAATGGCGACGGACAGATCGATGTAAGGTATAGTGTCTTGTTTTCTTAACCAATCTCGGACTTGGACACGTTGTATCCCCTGGGGTTTGGCCGCTCGATAGAGAGCCGACAATGCACTATAGGCCGCCGGACTGTCGGGACTGTAGTATAAATTATTCAACACCTTCTCCCAGCGCTTCATGGTGACAAATGATGATGGACCCTGGCTCTATCGTTTATTTATAACGGGTATATCTTGGGCCGGAGTTTCTTTCTGATTTTCTTCGTGGGCTTCCACAGTGTCCATGGTAAATGGCCAGTCCAACTCGTCTGATGACCGCTTGATAAGCACTTGATCCACATCTACCACGGCATCTTCCAATGCAGACCATAGATCAGGGTGAAGGGTAAAATGCACTATACCTCCATCTAGCCGAGCCAATTGAGCAAAGAAAGGCCCGCGTCGGATGTACACATCGTGACACAAGTGGATGAGGTCGCCGTCCAGTTCACCACACAACACCCGTTTGAATTTGGTCCAGCCCTCCCGGGACAGACGAGTGTGGGCCGGGCACGGTTGTGTAGGGTCCGCATCACAGATGTCTCCCACCTTCTCCATGATATCGACCTCATCCGCATACACGTGCAGGAAAACCTCGGGGGTTAAGCTGAGATACGCCAGTATTATATGCTCCGTCATAGTCAGTACGTGAATGGTACCAGATTTGACTGTCTCTCGTATTTATAGGGAGAACCCCGTGAGATCAAAGGATCAGGTGGTCATGTCACTGGGCTGACTGAATCTAGCCGGGTAATCCATGGCATCGTCGTCTGGTTCATGGCTAGACATTTGTTCATTGGGTTCTGCCGCCGATTCTCTCAGGGCACGAGCCCACTCCAACTCGTCTGATGACCGCTCGTCCGGTGTAAAGAGCTGGTCCACGATAGGCACCACTTTCTCGAAGGCTATCCACAGATCGGGGTCTAGGGTGAATCTTCGCGTAGGGTTTTGGTAGCGGCCCAGGCGTGGGAAGAAGGGTCCACGGTATACGTAGATGGCATTATCTATGTAGATGAGGTGTCCATCGAGCTCGCCGCTCAACACCCGTTTAAATTTGGTCCAGCCGTCACGGTGTAGCGTAACCGTATTCGATACGGCCTCAGCGGGCGACCAGCAAACATCTCCACGGTCTTCCACGAGGGGGACTTTATCTTCATAGACGTGTAACCCCACCCGGGGTGTAAGGGGTAGGATGGCTCGTAGGACGGGTGACATGCTTGCTCCAATGACGATCGTTGAATGACACACACTCTGTCTGACCCTCGTATTTATAGTCAGGTGCCACTGTCAATACCACAGCGCCAGGGTCAATAGGGCACAGACTATTGTGAGGCCAATCAGCCGGCGCTGGTTCAGGCGTGAGCGCTCCTGGTCCATAGCCCGAGCATGAAGGATGGCTGTCATAGTCCAGTAGTGGTGAGTGATGGCACACCTCTCCATCGAGTGCACTCTGTCGAGGACCGCTTCTGTGAACTCGTTGAGGATCTGGCGTCGCCCCTGGTTGTCGTCGCCATCTGCAAACATGGACCGGACCACTGCTCGGTAACCCGTGAGTGAATTCACCACGGTGGCATGCTGTAAAATGCGAGTCGCATAGGGCTGGATCTCCGTCATGGCTCTGCAACCGTAGAAATGAAGGTGTGGGATCCAGAGAGACGTGTTTTATAGACCAGGTCACACAAGCGCGCCTAGACGTCGGGTGTAGTCCGTGATACGTACTATTCTGATGGGTTAGTCCAAAAAAGAGAGGAACAACAACAACACAGATTACAGATCAATCCTTTTTGTTATGCGTGAATAACCTGTGAACATCATAGGAATGCATGTACTAACCTGTCTGTGGGGACTCAATGTCGTTCACCTTCGTGTCTTTTCGGGTACGTCCGTGTCTTTTCGGTAAAGTCCGTGTCTTTGCGGTAAAGTCCGTGTCTTTTCGGATCGGTGACGTCCGTGTCTATCATCCGGGCAGTTCGCGTCTGCGCCTGCATTGAGGTATGTATGAGGGTCTTCATGCGCGCGCGCAATGCGGCTCAGTCGTACACCAGTACACCAGTCTCGATCCTCCACTTGGGGTAGAGTGTGCTAAAAATAGATCACCAGCTAGTGTGCTATAAAAGGGAAGCGGCCTTGCCGTGTCATCAGACACTCTGTCAACCACCAAGATGCTCACTTGCACAACTTGCCAGAAGCAGTTTACTCGCCGAGAAGATTTGCGACGCCACGAGGCCTCCATCCACAACGGTACACTATATACTTGTATAACCTGCGCAAGGTCATTTAATCGGGAGGATCATTTACTGCGCCACGAACGTTCATTCCACGAGGGCGCGACGGAACAATGTAAGGATTGTGGTCAACTCTTCAAACGACGCAGTCAGTTAAAACGGCATGAGCGTTTGATTCATGATCCGTCACCACGGTTTTGGCGACAACTTCCTACTGAGGAGGATCCGCGGAAGGTCAGACCCACTGAAGATAAGCCCGGGAAGACGAACGCCACTGGTGATGCGATGACGGAGAGCCCGCCTATACCCACAGTTAGGTAGAGCCTGGATTTCCGGCCGGACCCCACCGTTACGGTTTCGAGTGATACGCCTGACAACATCGAACATTTTCTGGACGAACCCATAAATGTTCCTAGCGATCTCTTACCCGAAGATGATCCAGAGAGTGATATCTCTCGGCGCCATTGGTCCATGACACGGCACTGTTTCCACCGTCATCGCCCTATTCAAGATATCTACAATTTCTCACTGACCAACCTCACCCGTCTGCGCAGCTACGTGGAAACCATCTTCAATGACCAACCTACGGCCTTCACATTAAATGTAGCATTTGGGTACATCTTATGCCATAAGATGACGGGTGAATTGCGCTATTTCTATTCCAGTGCCATCAGCCCAGTGTACGACCAACCGTTTACCATCATTAACCGGAGGTCACTAGAGATGATGCTGGACCAAGTGGAAAAATTGGATCCCTTGGAATGGGCCCAACAACAACGACCCAACACCAAGTGGACAGTGAAGAGGGTGACCAATGTTACGTTTTTCCTTACCAAGCTGATCCACCACTGCCATCGGTTGAATGCGTCACTCGTGCACTGATGAATACCATAACATGCCGTACATACTCTCTATGTCTACATGCTGATCATTGACTTGAGCTCAGTAAACACTTGTACCTAATGTGATGGTGCGTTAAATAATAAAACATGGTGTTTGATATTTCAATTTGTTTTGCTGTGAACATACTAAACCTAGTCAATATCATATTTATGGACCCGCTTTGAAGTCAATATGAGAAATTAGCGACAACCACGTGACGGCGAATGATCCAATGGGGAAAGACGAGCATACACAGTCATATAATAATTAGCTTTCGTGCTACTTCTGCTTGGTGATTTACAGTCATTATTGAACCATGCTTTTTATATGTGGAACTCCTAAAGGTGTGGGTATGCTTTGGTTAGCAACATTTGGATCTGGAACACCAAGGAAAGAGTCTGTTTGTAGTTTTTGTGAACAAAGCTTTTCAAAATTTAGCCAAATGGCTCTCTGGAAATTATACCTGGCTGACGGAGTGTTATCATCTGAATGAACAGCTTTTAAAACAGTGGGAAAGTGATCACTTCCACAAAGGTCATCATGCACAGACCAAGTAAATTCTTCGAGTATGGAAATGTCGGAAACTGATATATCTAATTGTTACGCTAAGCCTTTCTGTGTCCATCAGAGTTATGAAGATTTCCAGCAGAGGAATACGTTGAGATGCGCAGTGGATGACAAAATATAGAAAGGACTTTCGT
>JAVTVY010020491.1:0-78790 GCA_036873755.1 Hanleya hanleyi
GGGGGGGGGGGGGGGGGGGTAGACTATCATAGCACTTTGGATGTGTTTCCAGGGGCCGCCTAGGCCCCGGAAGCTCTGGGGTACTAGATCACCAGTTCTAAGCATTTTCCCGGAATCAAATCTGAACATAATGTATGCAGATTTAGGGTTATATTATACAACTCTGGGACCTTAAATGGCCTGAGATGCATTCAGAGCGATTTCCAACAATCAAATCAACACACCAATTGTCAAACATCAGTAATGTATTTCATTCTCCTTGCCATCTTGGAAAGACAATAATAATGCTTTGGGCCGATATACCTCGTAGGCTAACCATGTTAAAATGATCAAAACTGAACGTCATCATATCACTCTCCGATCAATATGTCGGCGCGTCCAAGTGGGGGTCGTTCGCACCTGATGACCTCCCCTCCTAGCGAAGCCCCTGTATGCGCTCAAGTGTTATTCTCAATCATTCTGTAACCAGGTTCGATATTTTCTAATGTGCTCAAATAAGAAATGATGTTTTCATAGGCGTGCTGAATCGATAATTTGCACACGGTTAGTGTGGGAAAGTTTATATTTTAGGGCAATTTTGATTATTATTTCATTATTTCTATTCTGTTCTATTGCACTGTTCAAAACCTTTCTTCCCTTTGTTGAAATGTGCCGTCCGCCTCAGTTGACAGCGTGAGTTTATGTGGTCTCTCAGAAGGGGGCGCGGTGAAACATGCATGCATACAAGCCTATTTGTGTGGCATTCTTAATCAATCACGATGGAACCACAGTTAAACTTCTTGGTATGTGCTTTAGAATAGGGTTGCCAGAAGACTATTCTGTGAAGTCATGTGACTCAGTCAGTATGTCGGCACCTCTTCCCACTTCCCTTATATGTGTTGTAATTTATTCCTGTATATGGCGAGATTCTGCTGGTGGACGTTTCGTCCCCGAGGCCCGCCCCCTGTACAGACCTTTTGGTCTTTGATATATGTTGGCATTTGTGGGAAGTTGATGCTGGGTCGACATCGGGCCTTACAGACTTTTGTGTTAATTGACGTCATTTACATCTGACGATGATGCAGCTCACCAATCACCAATGTACGAGTTGTCGCAGCGAAACAGCTCACCAGTTACCAGGGCACACTTTCATCAATAATCGTAACTTACGTAAGAAATTTTCATCTACGAAGTATTTACGAAAAAAGTTACGACAACTTTACACGGGTTTCATGAACGTCAACGTAAATATCTTCGTAACTTTCTTCGTATCTTTTTTTCGTAACGACCGGAAGTACAGATTTGCGACAACCGTAAATGAAACTGGCCCTGCCCGAGTGACAGGAGTGACAGGTGCCCGTTTGTCCTTTCAACATGCTCAACCCATATATTCCAAGTAGAAACCAGATAAAATGATAGAAAGAGATTGGAAAAGCAACATATTTAGAAGATTTTCTTCTTGGGCATGTATAACTCCGTAACAGATCCAAAATTTGTAACTTTTCTGGGGCTGTTTACCGCGCGAGTTGAACAAAGACGAAAATTGAATTTGCGAAGCCAGCACTATCTGTTTTTAGTTTAGGTCTAAGTTGTAAGGCCACGCAAACGCTTGGAACTTTGTCTCTATACACAGGTAATGTACACACATTAAAGTTTCCTTGTGAATGTCTATTTCATCTGATAACTGAAAAGTCCAGACAAGTTTCATCAACATAACAAAGGGCCCGGATTTCGATATGTGGGAAACGAACATCGTTGAAGTGTTTGTTTCCATAAACTATCACAGAATATTGTATATTGTACACATTCACCGAATACTTGTGCAAACCGATGACAAAGATCTGTTAGTGACACTGTTCAAAAAGTTGCAAATAAATCGCATGCAGTACCGTAAGCTGGTAAGCTGAAATTTCACACACATAGCCATAGGCATAGCCCTATAACTCGGGCTATCTGGAACAGATATAGCTGGCTTATGTGAAGGATCTCAAACCATGTTATGAGAGAACGCTGGGCTTAGACACATTACTGAATCCCAGTCACTCCAGTGACAAAACTCGGAGAACAGTATTGTAGACGGTTCATAACTTTCTAGACAAATTCAAATTTAACATTTATTGGAGCTTAACAAATCCACCAAAACTGAAGCCGGAAACATAGTTGAGTACACAATGGGATAGTTACATAGGGGACAGAGATTCTAGTATTTTCCAGTGTGATATTTTTACTGATTTGGACATCCAGCTGCGCAGGAGAGCACGTTTTACGGAAATTGTCATCAGGCTAAGTAGACACAATAATGATAGTTATATTGAGCTCTCATTATCAATTCAAAATTATTTCCAAGGTTTGAATTCATTTAAAAAAGTATTGGTAAATTTGACTTGTCATACAGTAATTAAGTTCAATTCTAAAACAATTCCTGTAACACTTTTGAAGTGTGACTAATTACCACAAACTTACCACAAACAACCACACTGTAAATCAACTGCCAGTGTCAGAAGTTCACGATGAATAACACTGATACACCACCAAAAGCATGTACTGGTATGTCTATATAAAAATTATCATAAATCAGATATCAGCCATGTTTTGCTAAGAACGAACAGTATCTCATTGCTGTCATTTCTCTCAACCAAACAACTTCCTACATGTATCCTCCACAAACTACATACAAACATTTTTTTAATGCCACAAACAATGTGCACCCCGGAGATTCAGTTCTCCATCCCTTGTGTGCTTTGGCATGACATTCCATCCCATGGAGCATGTTTTCCATCCTGTGGAGCAAAACATGGCCGAAAGTACACGTTTCACGGGGTCTCCAGACAGAGTGAAAGATACTGATGAACAAGGGCGGAGATAGGTGGATAATCATGCAGCCTATCAGGGGCCTATTTAATCATAGAAGAGATATGATCACAATTCCCTCTCTGTCAAGATTCCGTTTTCCGTAAATAAGCTACACAGTTCAAGCTGTTGTGGGTATTTTGACAGACAAGCCCGCATTATACCCTCAATTGAAGTCATTTTTATCACATGGTCCGTCCGTTTTCAATGAAATATACGGCCAATGTTACTATTATACACATTTGTTGTTGTAAAGTCAGTTAAACTGGCTAGAGAACCGCTGATGAACTCAGCTGAGCTAATTGTATTGTGGTAGTCCATACCACGGGGCACGACAAGCCATCCCTTGGAGCAAGAAAAATAGATAAATTCCTCTAAATTTGAAAAATAGTCTGAAATTGAATTTTATACTCAAAGTATGTGGAAAATGTATACGAGTTAGTAAGTGAACGTAACTAGCTGCAACATCAATGGGCGCCATAACGACAGTCGATGATATATTTTGGTGAAACGTTGTGCATTACAGATAATAAAACCTCATTTGTAGGACGTTCATGAAATAAGTACCTGGGTGTAAAACTCCGCTTTTCCTTGGGGTGACGTGGCCGATCACAAGGTTAAACTGTCGGTCCTATGATACTCTAAACACTGTTTAGACAGTACAGCTAATTTGTCATATAGTAAAACATATTACTCTTATTTATAATCGTACATTGTGTATGATGAAACGAATTAATAGAATGATTGGCAAGGAGAGTTTGCGTGGGGTGGGTGGGTGGCGGTGTTGATAGCTATAGAGATAGACACTCTGAACATGTGTTTGTATTAATTACACGCGATCAAGCCGTCCTTTGACCAACGTTGACCTGTCACGTGCATGCTGTCTGGAAGATAGTTATTATTCCATATATACATCAAATTCCAGTACCTTTTCCGATTAGTTTATACAAACTACAAGGCAAAAATTTCGTAACAATCAAGTTGGATAAACCATTGTTTACTCATTACAGTGTGTCTCAGTTGTTTACTAACATACATATAGGTGACGATATGGATACTGAGTCTGCCATTTCTTCTTATGGCTGCCATAATACAGAGCAAGCAAGTGAACGGTGTCCTTTACCGATGAAACATTACAAATGGTTATATTGTTGAATTTACAATATAAAATGAAGCTTTTAATAAATCCGTTATTTGTTCCGTGACAGTATTAGGTCAAGAACAAAAGTATTCTGTTTCGGTGAACACCCTGTCAGGTCTAAACGGTAACAGAAAAAAACGTGACAGAAAAACGGATGTGATGTCAAGGATTAACAATCAAATATTTATTTACAGTACTAAAATTATATACAAATTATGTAAGGTTAATACAACAAATAAATGAGAAATACAGTCTTTCGTTTTTGAAAATAGCTGGAGTGCTGTTAATCACACTCCTAAAGTTTGAAAAATTATTTTAAGGAGTGTGATATCACACTCCTCCAGGTTACAACTTAGTGAGGCTTACAATTGGCGAGTGCTATTGTTCACACTCCTGAGCTAATTTTCAGGAGTGTGATCACACTCACACTCCTCAAAAACGAATGACTGGAAATATAGTCTTACTGTTCAATGCTATACCGGTGTAAATTTCACAGTCCGTACTGACGTGCACAAATCTCTCCAAGTCCATGCCGAATTCCCTTCTCGATCACTGAATGTTAAGCTATTTATACCCTATGCGTCATTCGAGACAATTCTACAAAGTCAAGAAGCTTCTACAATATACAGTATTCACGTATGATCTGACCCAGATACAATTACAACAGTTTCGAGAACACTCCATGAATATAACCACATAACAGAACGTAAACAAGCTTACGTAGCTCTATTATTCGAGAAACGTCTAATAGTAAACTACAATGTGCAGACGGCGCTGTGGTCACTACTCGCTTAATCCGGGTCTGTTCGTGTCCGCCATTTGCAATGATAGTCAATATTTACTTGGGATTAAATCTATTACGACTTTGACGTAATACACCCCACGAACGTCTAATAATAGACTACAATTCCATGAAAACCCCTAAAACATGGCAGTGTGTATGACGTCACAGGACCTACGAAGTAGGGTTTGATATGATTTAAGTGTGTATTCGAGAGATTACTTGGGGGCCCTATGTGCTACTGTGAGAGAATTTATTTAGCAGTCTCTAATTGACATTGGGTACTATTAACTTTCCCAGATGTCACCGCTGGTGGATCATTAGCGTAGCAAATATTATCGCCCTCCGTTCCTATTACCATGGACACTGATCAGCCCAGCAGTACAGCACGAGATCACCCATCCAAGTCTTGACCGGGCTCAAAATCCTCTAACTTCGGTCATTTTACGAGAACCGGTGTGTCCAACGTGATATGCCGTATCAGGGAACTTTCAAAAGTCAAAGTGAAACATTGACAAGTGAAGCCAAGGATTCCCATGGGCATGAGAGTGCACTCGCTGAGCCATCAATAAATAATAAAAAGTAATTATAAATCAATTTTTCATCAGAATTCGGTCAGCTCAGAACTTGCTGGTAAAAATGCCCTAATGCACGTTCATGCCAAAAACCAAGGTTCTAGTGTCAACGGTTCTCCTTATTTTGTCGACGAAAGGTTTCGGATGGACTCACTCACTGACTCACTACAGGACAATTTGGAGATGGTAGCCTACTTCGTAGGAAAAGTGGTGCGGTGACTCGGTTTTTCGTTCATTTTATGCTCTTGTTTATAAAAAAAAAAAGATGAAATCAAGAAAGAATAGTTGTGCCCCGAACCCAGAATATACATTTTTCAACACTATTTCAACAGTTAACCATCTGTCATAAAATTTATTATTATACCTGATACCGTAATTGTTCATCCTGATTGGTCGTATGATATTCTGTAATTCCCCATATTAAATGTATAGCACAAGAACTGTTGTATGCTCTGTAGTAGCGAATTGTCTAGAGAGGCGATGTCACACAATCTCGAGGAGATAGTGCACGGTCTCAAGGCAATATTGCACTATCTTGAGCGCAGTGGTGCCCCGTTAGCGCGCGGCGAAACACTGTAGCTAAGGACATATATCGCGCTCCAACATTTGACAGCTGAATGAGTTTCGGTAACTTCATCGCGAAGTTCTGGGATTACTGTGCCCCAACTCTTCTTGAAACGACCAACATTGTGTAGGGGAAAAATGTTACGGTACTCAATTACATGATACAAACCAGTATGATACCGCAAATTATTGATCTACGGTATACATGTCCATGTCATATTTTTTACTGTTATCGGACGTGGATCATAGGTTTGCAAAGTCCTTCCTCTGTTATCTTTGGTAATATAGAAACATATGATATGGACATCGTAAGAAAACACTCTTTCAATACTGTCTGTCTCGAGCTGGAAAATCCTGATGTCACACCCAACAGCACACAAAGTGACGAGTGCGTTGATCCGAGATACTAAAAAAATTATGATGGGTCTACGGTAACGTCCGCAATTTATGCTATGTGTACAAATGATATTCCTAGTCCGGCCTGTTGGTGGTTGATCGGGCCAAAAAATCCATTAGTGAATGAAACGCTGAAGTCATTTCGTTTTCAATTCTTTAACATCGAAATTCAGGAATCGCAATGTTAATGATTTTAATTCTTTCAAGTTTTTCTTGCTCCAAGGGATGGCTTGTCGTGCTCCGTGGTATGGACTACCGCAATACAATTCGTTCAGCTGAGTTCATCAGCGGTTCTCTAGGCAGTTTAACTGACTTTACAACAACAGATATGTACACTAGTAAACTTGGCAGTATATTTCATTGAAAACGGACGGGCCATGTGATGAAAATGACTCCAATTGGGGGTATAATGCGGGCTTGTCTGTCAAAATACCCACAACAGCTCCAACTGTGTAGCTTATTTACGGAAAACGGAATCTTGACAGAGAGGGAATTGTAATCATATCTCTTCTATGATTAAATAGGCCCCTGATAGGCCACATGATTATCCACCTATCTCCGCCCTAGTTCATCAGTATCTTTCACTCTGTCTGGAGACCCCGTAAAACGTGTACTTTCGGCCATGTTTTGCTCCACAGGATGGAAAACATGCTCCACGGGATGGAATGTCATGCCAAAGCACACAAGGGATGGAGAACTGAATCTCCGGGGTGATGTGAGGATAATTTTTTTCATTTGTATAAATTATCCAGATCTATACAAAATTAAACAAATGTTCAAGTACAAATTAAAAACTACAAAGTGACAATACAGTGACACTGGTAAAGTAACCACAAATAAGCACAAGCAACGCAACATAGATTTAGCTGCATTTTGCAGAAACAAACAAACACCTCTTACTTTAGTCAAGAAGCTTATTTGAACAATAGGAGTTGAAGCAATTTCCATGTGACTATTTTTCTCTCTGTCTCAACAACCTACAGGTCCCCCGTCATATTAAGTTATTGTGAACTTTCATAATCTGGGGATCATGGGAAAATTATAGATGGTGTCCAGAATTGAAGATTAAATTTAAAAAGTGCTGCAAACAGCCTTTCACTCAAACAATGACTTTCCAGCCGGTAAGAGTTGACCAACCTAGCTGTGACAATAGTAATAACCAAATTGCAAGATTATAAAGATTGTAAACTGATAGTTGTTATATAGCCAGGATAGCTGAGAGATTGCAATGTTGTATTTCAATGCACTCAGTTTTTAGCTGGGGGTGTTTTGAACAGAATGAACATTGGTTTGGCTTCTCACTATAGCTGTTAGTTCAGAACATTCTGAACAAAATGAGCATATGTATGGCTTTACACCAGTTGCTTTTTGTAAGTTATGAAGATGAATGTTATGAAGAGAATGAACATTTATATCACTATTCACTACATGTAAATGTTTACCTCTTTTCATTTGTACAACTTTTCTTCAATTGTTAGATTGGAATCTTCTGAACAGAATAAGCCTGCATATGGCTTTTTGCGCTATTTGTCAGCTGAACACTGGAATAAATTTATTGTGACAAATATTATGAAATTACAATTATAGCAAACTATTTTCTTTGTACATCCATGTGAATAACCATGATGAAACATTTTAGTTCAGACTGCGAAATAATGCAATTCTGGAATAAATGCTAAAATTCCATCTGTCAAATCCAGTATGACATTGTCACATATACATGTCACCAAAAGCATATCAGCTGGAAGTGTGTTTGTGACATTATATGAGAATAGCTAGATGGCACTGGCACTTATCAAACCAGTGTGAGTGAGTAGAATTTGACATCGTTTTTGTCAACATTGTTTCAGTCATATCACGACATGCCTACATGTGCCAGAACATGAGAGTGTCCACAGGTGGTTATCCTGGACACTGATCAGCCCAGCCAGTACAGCACCTGGTCACCCATCCAAGTATTGACCGAACTCAATGTTGCTTAACTTCAGTGATCTGACGAGTACAAGTGTGTCCAACGTGATGCCTTACCCACCTTTACCACTAGACTCTTGAACAGTCTCTAAACATGAAAAACGAGATGCGGGGATCATGGGTTCACTTATTAATGTATGTTTCATAAGTTGAGTATTTGAATGCCAGCATCAGCTCATCTCCCATGTTGCATCACTTGATTTTTGTTTTGAATCAGCGTGAATATGACAGATGCAATTTTACTGCACATCTTAATCACATCATGCATTATAAGGAGGGAGGTGGTGGCCAATGAATTCTAGCTAATTTAAGGTTACAGACTTCTACTTGATTCACTTCTGATGTAGCAGATTGAAACACAATCATTCAGCTTAAAAATTTGAATCCTGCAGTGTAATGATCTACAAAACAATTCAGTCTGGACAGTAAAATAATGCCTTCGCAGAAAAAAAGTTGAAATTGTAGTAGACCTATTCCATATTGCATTTGCTCATGTATACTCCATGGCATGCAGGAGTCATCATACATATTGAAAAAGACAAACCGCCATTAAACCATGAATTTTAAACCAAACAATTATAACTTTCCACCAAATTCCCTCAGCCAAATTTGACCATTGTTAATGTCGTCTGTCCACCTGTCTGACTGTCCATCGCCCACCCAGTCTTTCTCAATTTACCAAAGGTCAGGGGTTTTGGGTTCATTGTACTAGTTCTTATTATTTTTTGAGCCGTCTTCGGATTTGTTTCAGTACTAATACAGTTGTTTTGACGCTGCATTAACTGGTATAAATATGCCATATATAATATGATCAAATATGTCACACATATTACATTATGTAAAACACCAGCTACCATCAAACTATAAGAGAAGAGGGGGCTGTCCAACATGTACCATAATGAAGACCAGCTGGTTGCATTTTACTACAGATCCCCCCCCCCCCCACCCTCTTCTACATAATTTTGTTCCCTAAATATTTGCAACTGGAAATGATTATCGGCTTCCCATATAATAATAAATGAGCAGTTACAATGTACTCTATTTACCATAGACATGATAGACTACAATCAATGGGACTTGGTAGCCAAACCTGTTGTTAGATTGTTATTTGAAATGTCCTGTAAATGGTACACCATTTCAACTAATAAAGTGACACAACCAATATGTTCTATTGTTCTTTCCCCATATAATTTCTCCAGTGCTTTGAGAGCAGGTTAGTGCCAGCTTTGAGTTTCAGGGTCATGCGATGTCAATAATGTATTGCTGTCAAGTAATATGGTATAAGCTTAGTCATTATCATAACACATACATTCACCCTCCAAGTTAGTGTCAGGGTTACTCTGGACTGACCATGTCCATGATCTATTTCCAAAGGTCACATTGTCCTCATTGTTTTATAGGGTGGATGGAGGGTGTCTGGTTCCATGCTGCTTCAAAGATTTCTTCTTTGAAGTAGCAGGAACGCAACTTGGCTGGGTGGTGCTTAGTCGTTTCGTCGCGATATAGATGAAATATTGTTGAAAGCGACGTTAAATTCTATTCACTCGCTCACCCAAAGGTCACATGTTGAATGTGGTGAACAGAGAGCATATGATTGTGGACACAGTACATTCGTCATGTTTCTCGAAAACAAATTGAGCTGGCATCACAATATTATTTGAAATGATACTAGTTTATGGAGGCCTGAATGGATTCCACACTGATGAAACTGTTAGGTCAAATTTTCTGTTAAAGCCCCGTTACAAATTGCCATATATTATGAAGTGATGCACAAGCAGGGAGTCTGATCAAATGTTTTCACTGAAGTGTAGAATCTGTACTGTATATAGGTCAAGTTCACTCCAGAATTACTTCCTTTTAAAGATTCGTGGTCAAAATGACAGAACCTTGTTTGAACTTGATATATTGAAAATTAGACTGAGCATCTCAATCTCCCGCATAATCAGTGGTGTCATATGAGAGCCTCTAGATGGAGTTCACTTCAAGATGACTATGATCTAATTCAGGGTTCGTATGCCTCCAGGAAAGTTCTTAAAATTCCTGAAACTTAATTGCTAACCTGGAAAGTCCTAGAAAATGCTTAAAAATAAAGTTAAACTCCTGGAAACTCCAGGAAGAACTATATTCATCTTCTGGGAGATGATGCCACATGACGTTTCTGTGCCAAAATTTGTTCCTGGACTTCGTTAATTTGATCATCTTTGTTCCAAGTTATTGAACTAAATACTCCAGGAAAATTGGAATTATTGACCCGGAAAGTCCTGGAAAACTCCTGGATTTTTTTCTGCTGTAAGTGTATGAACCCTGTAATTTAAAAAGACTACAAGAATGGGATGCAATATGCTTCACAACCAAGAAGCAGCTGCATGAGATGACTGGCAGAGTGGTTCTCTCTATGCTTATCTATGGGGAATAATTTGAACTTGCAATAAGCACCAGTCAAATATCCGGGATTGTCAAAATATGCATTATATAGTCAGCATAGTGATCCTTTGTACAATATAAAGGTAATGGAAAGCATAACATTTTTGTGCCAGGTTTCACATACTTTTCCACACATAAGCATAGGGAGATCTGGGAGTGGAATGTCCATGACCAGCTGATAGTGCTCCAGCTTTAGCTGGTCAGTGAAATTGTCACATTTGACAGAAGTTGACAATTTTAATTGGCATGCGAGAAATCATCACAAGTGCAATCATTTCCCGGCTGTATACATTCTCTCTGGCTCCAGCCGTTACATACAATGGCTCATGGTCAAATCACATGGTGGCCAATCATTTGCCTATGGCATGTGACAAAGTCTACATGACATCACATTCTGCAGGTTTAGATGTATCCTATATTTCTGTAGTATTCCGAATTGTGGTTGAAAGAAAATGAATTTTCATTGGTCATCAGAGTTAGGAGGTTACATTACAGACCCCTCAATTAGCCACAACAATCAACAATGCGAAGGCCAATGCCATAGCAAAAGTATGTTCGCCTCAGCAGTATTTAACATTATGTTAAATGCTTCAGTTCCACAATAATTTTTGCTGCAGCCAGAATCTAATTGTGGGGGTTGCATTATATTAACAGTCGCCTACATTTGCTGCTAAAAGATATGTAAGATTGAGGCTTGCGATTGTGTCCTAACATTACTTTGAATCAGATCTAATTCAAATTTGTTGTTTACATATAATGTAAACATAAACCATTGATGTAAATCACTATAGAGCAAAGAAACCCAATAGATAACAAACATTTATAGGTAATGTTTCTGTTTGTAACTAAGTCAAACCTGCTCTTAATTAATGCCATTAATCCCTTATTAATTGCACAATCAAACGTAGAAAACGGAAGTTTAAAAGAAAAAAGTTAGCTCCCCTAGGAGAGAGTTATCCGCCCCTAGGAGAGCTCTTCACTCAATTCCAGCGTGGCCACCATATAGGCGACTGCAGCCTGATTCCTATCCTCTTTCTCAAACCGAGACCAGTAATGAAACAAGGCCGCGGTACGAGGGGACGGAAGGGTGGGCACATTAAATTAAGAGCAGGTTTGACTTAGTTACAAACAGAAACATTACCTATAAATGTTTGTTGTTTGCTACCTAAGTCTTAAACCTGCTCTTAATTAATGCCCTAGTACCAACATACGGAGGTGGGAACCTCGGTCTTGTGGTAGATCAAAGTAGGCTAAGTGACCGCTGGAATGACACAGAAACATGGGCATAGCATGAACAATCCATAATCAACAAATGAAACCTTGGTCATCAACATAAAAAAGGTTAAACATGTGAATAAGATACTGATGTACTTATCTTTGATTGTTCACAGCCATGTAGCTGTGTTTGTGGTGTGGAAATTATTAGTTTCCCCCGAGAGAGGACCTCAGCGTATAGGTTATTGGTCTACTCGGGAAGCCGTCTATACCAAGAGAGGACCTCAGCGAAATGGTTATTGGTCTACTTGGTAAGGCTTATTTATCTTGGCTGTTCCTAAGACCGGGTGAGGCAGAACTGGTCCGGGCCTAGTGATCGCCAAGTCACACCACTCTCAGTCCACAATCGTCTTCCATCCAACCAGCATTTTAGGGAGTTGAGTGCAGAAGACGGTGCTGAGATCATGAGAAGGACGTCAGATTCAACCTGAAGGACACAATCAAAACCGCAGTTAAGGTAAAGATCACACTCACCATGGATACATACATCTTAGGGTGATGATACAGTGTCTGACATCTCTTTAGAGGAACCAAGGTCGTCCATCTGACTTATTTCTTCCTTCAATATGAGATCAATCAATTGTGGACCAATAATATGAATGAGATGAGATGATACAGCAATTTGCAGATTTGCTGCGATGATACAAAATGCCGCCCCCTCCTTTTTTTTAAAAAATTTAGTTGACCACGTGCTGGGCATCTATACGCGGCCCAAGCGTGGTCATCCTATCCGACTGGACTGATATCTCTCAGATAGAAATTGGTGAACGTGGAGTTCGCCGTCCAGACAAGACTGGACAATGTCAAGGAGGGGCAGGTTCTTCCATAAATCTCAACAAAAGAAACCTGGCCGGTAAAGCCGAGGGTAATATGGAGTAGTAATAGAAGATACTAATCTAACTTATCTTTTGAGTGTCTTCCCTTAAAAGGGTAAATCATGGATATGATACAGAATATACTTATTCTTGAGTGCCTCCATCCATGCAGCTGTGCTCGTGGTGTGATATGTAAACTCTACCAAGATGTCAGGATCCTCTACCACTCGGGTTGTTAGGTCTTCTTGGTCTAGAGGGCGCCAAGCCACGCCATTCTCAATCCACCAACGACTTACGTCCAACCTGTCTTGTGAGATGAGTGTAGGATACACAGCTGAGATCATCCAAAAGAAAGTCAGTTTCAAGCTGAAAGACACAAGCAAAACCGTAGTTAAGGCAAAGATTAAAACTCTCAAAGTGTCAGACCACTCAGATTGATGATTAGAGAGTCCATGGTCGTCTATCCGACTTATTCCCTCCTTCAAAGACGATCATGATGAAGTTTTAAAATTGAAACATACTTGAGACAATTGTTGGCTTGGAGAACCCGGGAATCGATTCCGGAACCTCTCGGCTGCAAAGCGAGCGCTCTACCATTTGAGCTAGCTTCCCTGGAGCAAGATGGCTGCCTTGCTGCAATGGTGACAAATTCTGCCCCCCCGTCTCTTCTTGAAAGAACTAACCACGTGCTAGGTAGCCCTTAGTGGCCTAAGCGTGGTCACACTATCTGACTGCACTGACATATCACACAGATAGAAATTTGTGAACGTGGAATTTGCAGTCCAGATACAAGAACTGGACAATATCATGAAGGGACAAGTTCTTCCATACAGACCATGTGTAGCGATGGTACGAAACACATTAGAAGAAGTGGAAGCCAGTAGTGGGGGCGTCAATAGTACATCTACCTTCTGGCAATTGATAAGACTATTTTATGGTCTTCTACAACTACGCGGCTTTTTTTTTTTAAATATCAAGCCTTGCTGACCGGCGAAGGGATATGATAACCGTAGCCGACGAAATCGGTACGAGTAAGATAGTGACGGAAGGCACAAACAGGATCTGGCAGAAGATCGACCCCGAGGCCATGTACAAAGTCTGACAAGGTAGGAATGGAGTACGACGTTGAGCGCACGGACCTGAATGAACAGACTCATTTTTGGCAATAACTTCAGGAATGGGCCGAAAAGGATGCAAGACCAATCCGCTGTCCAGGTCATAGAAGATCTTTCAAGAGCATAAAGATGAGACACTCTGGACGTCAAAGCAAACGCCGCCACAAAGGCCGTGTCATAAGACACAGTTTTATAGACGCGGACTCTAAGGGTTCACAAGATGGTAAATCAGGTCATACAGAACCACACCGATATCCTATTTCGGTAACAGTTGGCGAGTACAACGCGACTGTAATGCGAAGGCGCGAATAAGCGCAGAGATATAATCGGCTAAAGTCGGTACCAAAGGTAAGACGTAACACGCTAGCCAAAGCAGATCGATAGCCCTCCATGGTGCTAAAATGAAACTCCCTATCCTGGTGAGGGAGAAGGAGGAAGTCAATGCGAGGGAAATAGAATCGGGGACGGTATCACGTCCTCGGCACCAGGACCAATATAGGAACGTAGCAAGTAAGGTCCTACATATAATAAACAACCTCAAGGTTGATGACAGAACCATAAAGTCAAAGTCTAACCATTGGTGTAATGGTCTATACAGGAATAAAGTACTTGATGGAGAAAGCCGGAAAAACTGTCCAAGTACACCACGAAAACATTGTGTTGTTTAAGCACAATCCTAAGACAAATGGATCTCAACACAATGTTTGTGTGTTAAAGTCAACATGGTTCATTGTTAAAACAACACTGTGCTGAATTCAATTAAAGGTGACTAGTCCGTCATTCACATTCCCGCTGTCGTCCTCAGAGAATATCCACGTCCATAAACCAAAGACCTATTCCATATAACAGTATTTGACCCAATACTGCTGATTGTAATACAATTTTGATATTCTGAACTCCAGACTGGAAACAACAAGGTCTGGACAGGACTCTCTTCGTAGAGTAACAACGAACCTAAGTAAATCACAATGTGAAAAACCAGAGAAGAATTGATACAAGTGGAAAGATGACGCCAAACGAACGGACTTCCCCTCCCGCCGATGACCGACGATGAAGAATCAAAGGGGTGCCGATGAATGGATATAAAATATGCATCTCAGAAATGAAGAAATGACATGACAAACGGCGTTATGGCGTACCGGAAACGTCTAACCGATGTAATAAAACGACGCACAGGTGTATGAGAGACACATGACGGCGTAATGAACCTGCCGTCAAAGTGTAACAGGAAAGCGTAATGTGAAAAATGCGAGAAACGTTGTATATGATAAACAACGTAGTGATTTCCCAATTCACAACAACTTAATGTATATACATGCTCAAACTGGAGCAGGATACAAACTTATAAAAGTACACGACGTAACCGAAGGGCGTTGCAAACAGTAACCCCGAAGTCGAATGTAATAAATTTTCCTTCTCTTTAAACGCAGTAGAGATGAACATATTAAATGTTTGTAGCGTTAATCACCAAATGTAAGCTCAATGAGATAAATGGGATTATGGATCTTTGTGTCAGTGAACATGAAATAATGTGTCAATGAATATGGTTACATTATGACCTCTCCCGATGTAATTTGTCTCCTGTACATGAAATCCAGTACTGGAGTTTTATATGGAGAGAATATTAAACATTTACAAGAATGTTACCACGTTGTTTATTAGCTTTCCTTTTTGGAAGAGATATGTGGTACCGATAGACAGGCGAAATACCTGAGGTAAAGAATTCTTTTGACTGAAGGAGACAATGGAATGGCCAGGCAAAACTGCCTGGTCTTTGTTGAGCGTAACAAAGGAAACGGGTTTTGGATCAACCTAGACAATGAAACTCCGGACCGGGACAAACTGTCTAGCAACCTAGAATTATCTTCGTGTATGATAGTATGGAATTGAGAGAAACTGGGTCTTGACCAGCTCGTTCAAGATCCTAACAACACTTCACACATTGACCAAAGAAATTTCTAAGACCCGTCTGCCGATCTCCGAAATAGAAGGGTCCTCACAAGCATATAAAAGCAAAGCACGACGGCCCTGGGCATAAATCCCCAAGCCGTCGGAACCCATAATACACATTCCGCGTACGTGGACGCACAATAACACAAATCTTTACATGAAAAGCAAGCCGTGTGAGCGTCCAAAAGGGAACAAATTTTTCCCTCACATACGACACGGAATAAAAGACGGAACTTCCGACATAATAATACAGTAAGTAAGTTCCGAATAATACAACAAATTCAACACTTGATAAAGGATATACCAGCGAGACAACAACAACCAATGTTGTAAGATTGCCTCTGAATACTTCCCTAGATGTGCACTGCTCGAGCAAACAAGAGAAAGAGGATAGGAATCAGGCTGCAGTCGCCTATATGGTGGCCACGCTGGAATTGAGTGAAGAGCTCTCCTAGGGGCGGATAACTCTCTCCTAGGGGAGCTAACTTTTTCTTTTAAACTTCCGTTTTCTACGTTTGATTGTGCAATTAATAAGGGATTAATGGCATTAATTAAGAGCAGGTTTAAGACTTAGGTAGCAAACTATATGGATTTTTGGATTTTTTAGGTGCACAATAGAAGAAAATAACAAGAATGTATAGATATCATTCCCACTCAGTTGAGGCCATCAAATTAGAAGAAAAGCAAATAATTGATTACAGTCCCCAGAGTCTATTTGGCAAGATAGACCTGGGTCCTGAGAATTGAGAAAATGAATATCAAGCTCACCGAAGAGAATATAAGTTTGGTTCATTTACATGTATCAGGTGTCACAACAATATTCAAACATCGTGATCAGCTATCAAAATCCACAGGAAGATACAAAACAACTCTCAGAAAAAAAGGAGATTACGGTTCCTGGACTGTAGGGGCCTACTCGTAATACCAACGCAAATGGACCCATGCAGGCAAATCTCTGTCAAGATTTGATTTGATTGGGTTTGCGCAGATGGGAACCATCAGAAAGATCTGTCTTTGTATTGTGATAAATAATGTCAAATTATTTCTCAAGCCACAGTATTCTACATGTAATTTTGATTTCTACAACATAAAGTTTGAAAGCTCTGATGCAATCAGTTCAAAATCATTCAACTATTGAGATGTTTCTAGCAGTTATAACTTATTAACATATGTAGAGCAATAAAAAACATGGTGCAACAAGATCAGAGAGAGGCTGGTTCACACACATTACTTGATATGCAACAGAGGAGCCAGCTGGAGGAATACCCTATACAGATCAGCAACTGAGTAACACTTCTGAATGCCATTCTCCCATTATCAGAGTTTTTGGCCTCCTAACCTGTCGGTGTAACTGCAATTGGACTGAAAATCCTGGCACACATGCGCAATCACATTTTATAGGGATTTATACACATAAGCAGCACGTGAGAGATGAGGAAATGTGTCCAGTTTATCTTGTGAAAGAACTGACAAGTTTTATGCTGAATTATTTCACAAGAACACATCAGGCAACATTTTTTTTTACCTGTGACATGCTGAGTCCACTCTACTCTGTTTACAAGCAGATGATGTTGATTGGCCGAAATCCATGTGCATAAAACTTGAGCTCCAAGATTTCAACTCCAGTGCAATCAGAGGGTATATCCGACCGACAGGTAACCCAGATATCACTTGCTGTATTTACTAAAGTAATTGTACTTTATACTTCCATGCATTATGTTTATTTTTATGTCCGTCTCAGAAAACCGGAAGATTATGAATGGGGACTTGTTACAAGGAACAACTGAAGTGAAATATATGTGGGGGCGGCCAGAGCGAGGAAAGAAAGTTATGTATCGCTTTTTCTTGGGTATTTTGATTGTGGGTAAAAATATTTGATCTGGATCAATTTAGTAATTGTCAAATTTCACATGTTTTATTGCAACTTTATTTTTATTGGGTTTTCCAATCTAAACTTTGGCCATTGTTGTTCTTGTAATAGATTCACAGCACTCTTAAAAAATTGCAGTATCCCACATTATGTATTATTGAGGGTCTGTACAGTCAAACTGTACTGTACATACTGAACTTCCAGTATAATCCCCCAGAGATTATTAGGCATGATAAACCTGGGTTCTGAGAATTGTGAGCAATGAATATTGAGTACGAATATGAACATTTGCATTTGCTAAATATTTCTATGATAAAGTATTTTTATCTTTTTTTTGTCAGTTTTTGGTGTAACAGATCTAAAGTTTCAATTTTTCCAGAGTTTAAATATATTAATAGCTCTTCCAATAACAAATACGAAGCATTTACCATTTTCAGATAGCAGTTATATTTCAAAATTTATTTCCCTGCAAAAATTATTGTGCATACATAAACACATCTACATAATATGGAACGTTCCAATGTTAAAAAATCTTTCCCTGAAATAGACATTCTGAACTACCAACTGGACAACATGAAGACTTCATGATTTTTCTCCATAAATCATTTTGAAAAACTGAATTTCCAAAATTGGGATGGTACATGAAACCTGACAAATTAACAAAAGATTGAATTATTTTCCATTATTGTGAATCGAATCTGGAGATCTTCGGTAATATATTCATATATTCATGAAGTATTGCAGGTCAGTTGTGAGATATTAAATTTTTAAATACTACTGTCAAATATTTTACAACATACAGTCAAACTTGTGTCTTAACATCAAGAATTAATTGACAAGTTCTCCGGACTAATTTTTTATTTTTGATTTTATATATGAAATCATAATATAATAATAACAATATTATTGCAACCTCTGTTCCTATGCCATACTATAAAATAATAATAAAATAATAATACACTGTTATGTGGCAAAATTTCACTATTTTATGTTTAAATTTTAATTACATATAGTATGTATTCCCTTTGATCTATACACAACAAGATCTATTCATGTCAAATTTTATATTTGCCTTCAATGTCACACTCAATGCTTTTTCACTCCAAACTGGCTGTCACCATCTGAGTGAAAAAAACCTTGAGTGTGAAATTAAACCAAATCCCCCCCCCCCCATATTTCAATGTTAAAAGTCATGCTTTTCCTGGATTTACTTTGTGAACAGTAAAGTTATTCCCCCTTACTCTTCCCTGAAATGGGCCAATCAAAACACTGTACCGTTTCGTCTGTAGTATGATCACAGTGTGTCGGTTTCAGCGTGAAATTCTAAAATGTTTGTGGGAATCAAAATTGGTTTGTCACTCTGTATCGCTTCTATGAATCCATTTGTAACTTTAAGAACATGCATGGCGTGAGTGATGAGTGTGTAAAAGGTGAGGTTTTCCATGTCTCACAACGAAATTTTTGACTGCATCCTTACGCAGACCCCTGTTTTCAACATCACTTTCGCTAAAAACAACTGTACGACACACTAATTTGCAACCTCTAAACCCGAGACTTTTACTAAAGTTAGAACCCTCGTCCCGGCAGTGACCGAAGGCTCGTTTTCAGACAATGGATGCCTGAACATCGCGCACATGCGCCTATATGGGGGCCGCCATGTTCTTTCAATCGGAGATACGAAAAATATTGAACTTACGGCAGGTAAATACTTGCCTTAAAGTTACGCACAAAGTTACGAAGATTCTTAAGTTACGAAGTTTCATGAAAGTCGAATTTACTTACGAAAAAAGATACGCAAGATTTACGAAGAAAAATGTTCGTAAGTAGCTTGATGAAAGTGTGCCCAGTATACGAGTTGTCAGAGCATCATCTAATACCGCTTATGCCGGTGCTAGGGCCGTGTGGTCATCATCCAAGTTGCCACATGAACAGGTACAATAAAAGCGTACCTGGGATACAACACATATCATGAATCGTTAGATTCTTGGTATGCGCTTTAGAATAGGTTTACCAGAAGACTATTCCGTGAAGTCATGTGACTCAGTCGGTATGTCGGCACCTCTTCCCACTTCCCTTATATGCGTTGTAATTTGGCCTGTAGCCGACATCACATCAATGATAGACATATCCGCCTCAAGCAGAACCGTGGCAGTTGTAACGAATAATCTTTAGATGTATTCATTTATAAGTCTTGATTATAATATAAAACGAATTTTATACATCTAAATATTTCCTATTTCGTTTGCCTGTCGGTCCCTGATTCATTCCGTTTGCCAGCCAGATCTCTCAATATCTCGTCGTCAGCGGAGGAAAATCCCCACTTGTACTGCTGATCACGCTCGTGCTTTGTCTCATTTAAAGCAGTAAGAAGTGATTCATCATTTACGAGAAGACTATTCTGTGAAGTCATGTGACTCAGTCAGTATGTCGGCACCTCTTCCCACTTCCCTTATATGTGTTGTAATTTATTCCTGTATATGGCGAGATTCTGCTGGTGGACGTTTCGTCCCCGAGGCCCGCCCCCTGTACAGACCTTTGGTCTTTGATATATGTTGGCATTTGTGGGAAGTTGATGCTGGGTCGACATCGGGCCTTACAGACTTTTGTGTTAATTGACGTCATTTACATCTGACGATGATACAGCTCACCAATCACCAATGTACGAGTTGTCGCAGCGAAACAGCTCACCAGTTACCAGTATACGAGTTGTCAGAGCATTTCCATCATAGCTCTCCTAGATTTGTATCTAATACCGCTTATGCCGGTGCTAGGGGCCGTGTGGTCATATCATCCAAGTTGCCACATGAACAGGTACAATAAAAGCGTACCTGAGATACAACACATATCATGAATCGTTAGATTCTTGGTATGTGCTTTAGAATAGTTTTACCAGAAGACTATTCCGTGAAGTCATGTGACTCAGTCAGTATGTCGGCACCTATTCCCACTTCCCTTATATGCGTTTTAATTTGGCCTGTAGCCGACATCACATCAATGATAGACATACCCGCCTCAAGCAGAACCGTGGCAGTTGTAATGAATAATCTTTAGATGTATTCATTTATAAGTCTTGATTATAATATAAAACGAATTTCATACATTTAAATATTTCCTATTTCGTTTGCCTGTCGGTCCCTGATTCATTCCGTTTGCCAGCCAGATCTCTCAATATCTCGTCGTCAGCGGAAGAAAATCCCCACTTGTACTGCTGATCACACTCGTGCTGTGTCTCAATTAAAGCAGTAAGAAGAGATTCATCATCAGCGTCTCTCGTGAACTTTTCGATCTCCGCTTCTCTTGATAATTCATATCTGAACGTCTTGTTTCTGCTGTTGATCTGTTTCTTATTATGTACGCTCGTATGTCCCAGTTGATTTGTAAATATCTGCGATTATACTTGTTCTACCTTTAAAATAACTAAAATTCCTACTTGCAGGGTATCCATTCTATTGTTTATTCGATTGTACAGTCAGACGAGATTTTGTCCTGCAATTTATCACCCGCCTTGTGAAATGGATTCTCCAGAGTGAACACCTGTGCGTGTCAAGATCACGGGTGTAGATTTCAGACGTCACAAAGTTCTTAACCGTGCTAAATGGTGTAATAATTGCACAGTTATCAGTGTGTAATAGGCGTAAGTGTTATATAATGTTAGTATAAGTTTTATGTTAATAGAAGTCGAACACATGCCAATAGTATAGCGCTATACCTGCAGCGATCAGCTGTTATGATTCCAGAAATCGTCATGCATGTCTTTGCACTATCCATGTAGAGAAATGCCCGCAGATGTGGTCCTTGCCCGAAAAACTAATTGGCTTCACCCACTGGCGGCCAATTTCAATGCCGATATGCCCATTAATAATGAACCAATCTTCAATCCAGTCTGTGTCACGGCCATGTACGCGGTCATGTTTTTATAGACTTTCTCGCATTTAACGCGCGACGCAATGACTTGTTTTGACGAGAGCAGATTGTGGAGCCAGTGTTTTCTGCAGTAGGCATACGGTATCGTACATTTCTCAGTCTTCTTCTTTAATATTATCTGCGGTGGGTGCTAGCTCCGGTGTAGCCTTGTTCTATACTACGTGAGAACAACTGTTGTTATCACGTAGTATAGAACAAGGCTACACCGGAGCTAGGTACCCATAACCCTTCCCTCCGTTTTTCATTTTAACTCTCATTCTAACACGGCTAATCTTAGTTCAACAAGCTTAACCCTGCAGACATTTAATTTTGTGATATTGAAAATGCAGGGTTCAGCCATTGAACCGAAATTTCCTATCGCAAAATTTTCGGCCTCCCGACCTAGGTAACAGCGGGTGGATTTGGGCTCACAAAATCCAGTCGCTTAGGGAGATGAAAAATCCTGAATCACCTTTATCAGTATGTGCCTTCTATTATGCTGACTTTTGAAATTGCGCTTCCATTTGATTTTTGGCTTTTTCTTATACATCATAGCATGGAGTTTTTAATATATGCAGAATATGACACCTAAATAACCAAAATAATATTTCGATGTAAGAGCACTGTAGATACATGTACATGTATGGCGACTTTGAAAATATTAGATTCGTTTTGGTTCAAGGTGTCATATTTTAGACTATAAAAACAAATCCATCCTAAAATGTATTCGAGAGGTAGAAAAAAAACAGACAAAACCCAATTTAAAAGTACTGTCGACGCTGTTTTATGTCATTTTAGAGTGTGACCGTTAATAAAATCAAACTTCTGTATTTTCTTTGAACAACCTTATCATTCAAAGTCACAAAAAATATTTTTGTTACTTTACAAACGCCGTATTAGCGCATTTACATAGCTGGCAACATGATGTGTGGAGAGAAAAATACGAGGAAATAGCCAGGATTCTAGTATGTGTCACGTGAGAAAACTTACTTCCATGACATCAATAGGTGAGTTTGCTTTAACCCTACCTTGCCTTGGGGCGGAAAGTACGCCCCCCACCCCTCCCCCTCCCGCGCCCCTAGTGAACTTTTCTCTGCTGCCCCGAAACGACAAAACCGAGGAGGCTGGAACTTGGTGAATTTTAAGCTTATCTTATTGGGGTCATTTTGGGCCTTTTTTCAAATACCCCCAGGCACGGGTAAATTCAAAATGGCAGCCATGTGTTATCCGCGAAAGTCGTGTTTTCCAATATTTTCGCTCCATTTTTTTCACATTTTCCTTGCCTAAAAGGCCTTGAAAGTATATTATTCACGCAAAACTAATTATTCCCTAATTTATTAGATTTTTTTTTTCAGAAGAAAATTTGAAAAATGAAAATTCTGAAAAATCGACCCCAAAAAGGCCGAAAAATGGCTTCCGAGAAGATACTGTGACGTCATCATGGCGGCCAGCTTGGATTGTTTTACATTTCCCGTTAGAGCTTGAACCCAAGATAATGTGTGGCAAGTTTCAGCGCTCTAGCCTTAGTGGTAGAGAAAATATATGGGGGGAGGGGGCACTATCCGCCCCCTCCCCCCCACACACCCCCAAGGCTGCGATACACCCCAAATCGCCCAGGCCAGACAGGGTGAAACAAGATTAACAAAATATGCTGAACAGCTAATATCATTTTGTCACTTTAGTGTTTTACACAAGGAATATACGATCATGGTAAACTCGGAATTCGCGATCATGGCAAACAAATGATTACCTTTCCCTAATCGATACTTCGTAGAACAGCGAGTCCTGTAGAACATAGGAGTGATTGTGCCTATTATCGGCCACCACCCACTTATCGGCCAACCCGAACAGTTTCGATTCAAATAGGAAATCCATAAGACTATGTGACCATGTCAGACTAAATAAATCAAATTATGAATTCCCCCCAAACCTCGGTTTGGTTTCAAGTATCGAGCTGACGGCAGAAGTGAATGGCGGGAAGCTCGAAAGTTGGGTATCAGCACAACCGACATATTTGGAGCAAATAATCCGTCGTTATGTAACTTTGTCGAGTGATCTACAACACTGATTTTTGGAGATTTAACCCCTCGCTATCATGTAAGTGTGTTTACTTGTAATAACGACCCATTTACATTAATTATTTCGTAGTTTTTGTGACAATACGACGGTCACATTTAAAAAATTGGGTGGCCGATAACTGAAATTGATATTAAGACCGTTTTCCAATCATCGGCCTAGCCGGCCAATAGCTGAAAAAGATGCATTTATCTATTTCTTCTGCAAAAGTTGGATTATTCTGTTAGCTTTTAGGAAATATCAGGCATACAATATAGTCTACTTCAGTTAATGGGGGGATTTTAGCGACCGGCCGCGGTGGCCGATAACTGGCATGGAGTTAAGTATACTCATACGTGTGTTGGGTAGAACATTGATCCGTATTTTAGCATGGAGAGAACAGACTCTCGAATCTATATTGTAGTGTTTCTAATTAATATTACAATGATCAAACCACAGGAATCATTTTAGAGACTTATTCAATATCTTTTTCAGTTTCTGTGTCATGGCCGATCACAGAACGATCCCAACTCTAGCATCGGCATGGGTGGCCGATAGCTGAACATACAATGGCCGAAATTAGCTTTTTGACGGCCGATCACTGGAAGAAAGTGACAGTTTCACAAATAAAGGCAAGTTATTTCTCTAAATCACTTGAATGTGTCAACTTGTGTTTTTTTTTATAATCTAAAATGATTGACAATGTTATTTTTAACGGTGAATGTGAAAAGAGGACACCTCATGATGGCATGGATGGGCGCAAATTCGCAACACTTTCTAGGTGGCCGATAATAGGCACAATCACCGGCCTATCATCCGTGTTATAGAAATACTTGCTGGTTCTGGTTAATGTAAGCCATTCTTCGCTACGATCGCAAATCCATCGTGTAAAACGCTAACAATTGACAAAGTACTCTGTATAGGATATTTTCGCAGAAAGGAAACAATATTTAATGTGTACATGTACATTTTAGCATTACCGGTGTATGGTCAAAGCAACGCACAAAATATTTGTTTTGTTCTTCTTCTTTCAATATCTTTCTAGTGTCGAAGTTGGCAAGTGGCTAAATTGTCATGACCATACTCTATGCCAATGGGAAGAAATTGCCAATGGAATGGTTTGATTAATATTTTCACCTGTATGTGCTACATTTGGAAAATAGTGGTCCAGTACTATCGTTTGACACTTGTAGGCTACTCAATTTGGTGTGGAATTTGGGGCTCTTATAGTTAACTGGGTTAAGCCCGATTGACATTCCATTGCCTAAAAGTTTCTTCTTTCAATATCTAAGCGGGCGAATTTGTAGCATTACCGGTGTATATGGTCAAAGCAACGCACAACATATTTGTTTTGTTCTTCTTCTTCTTCTTTCAATATCTTTCTAGTGTCGAAGTTGGCAAGTGGCTAATTTTCATGACCATACTCTATGCCAATGGGAAGAAATTGCCAAGAGACTGACAAGGTGTGGAAATTTTTTTATTATCGGTAATCAGATTTTCGGAGATAAATCCCCCCTTAATAGACATAGTGTTCACTTGTAATGTTCAACGAATCGATGAAGATGTTTATACTGTGCAATGAAGGAGTAAATGAAGCATATATCCAGGTCAAATAGTAATCTCAACCAGGCAACTTGTTCCCGCAAAAGCTGAATACAACTTTCGTCCAGTGAAACAACGCAACTCCTGTGACTGAAAACTGCTTGAAAATTTCGAAATTAGCAGAGCACAAACCATCAAATCTGACCTGTTTTTTCTTGGTAGGATATAATGGAGGCAATGTATCTCATTAAATTCTATATGCCATGGTATCAAAACGACGGCAATTTTAGCTGATATAAGTGAACAGTTTTGTTGAAATAATAATTATACTTTAGTGTGGCAGAAAAACCATACATTAGGCCTACAATTAGTATTCCTTTCTGTACAGGTTGCACAATCCACAAAGATCGCAAGGCTAAACCTCAGTGTAGAAATTTATATGTAAATTATCTACTGGGGCTCACAATACGGGCAACTGAAATCAATGGGGGCAATGCATTCCATGGAAATGTAGCCTGGTTTATTTCTCGTCATGATTGTGAATGAGCATGGTGTATTTCCAAGACAATGCATGTTTATTCTACCTAGAGCACAGGTATTGGCTGGGCTGAGGAAGAAATGACATGTAGATCAGTTTTAGACGGACGAAGGTGAATTCTTGTTGCGCCTTGTTAACTGTAACGCACTGCACCCTTCTCTCTCTCTCTCTCTCTCTCTCTCTCTCTCTTTCAGTTTAATTCTCATTCTAACCCCGCTAGGCTTACCTCTTCAGCAAAATCACTGATTCATTTTTCAACTAGAATTTCCTTCCTTTCAGTGAATAATTCACGGTGTTTATGGCATGACGCGTTCATGTAACTTGGCTTTCGAATCTCTTTTCTTCTGTTTCGTCTTCTCATTCAGTATTGCTCGCCACAACAGATCGAACTCCTGCCGATTAATAGGAAAAGTGTGACTTTTCATAGACCGGGAACGCGGACTGCGCAATAACCCGTTAAACTAAAATCCAGGATCTGTAGCTATAGCAAGGAACCAAACAATAATCAGATATTCTCAGATATATCAGTTAGTTGTTGTTTAAAATGTGATATCTCGCAAAATAAAAACACCCCAGGCTATAATGTGCTAGAAAAAGCACAAAAAAAAATAAAATCTTAGGGTCTCATCTTTAACAATATCTAACTGATATATCTGAGAATATCTGATTATTGTTTGGTTCTTTGCTATACAGCTGCTGACAAAATGACCAAGGGACCAGACAGACCATATCCAGTGACCTTGTACCAGGTTGATCACAAATTGAGGAGCAACGCTGCCATAAACTTTGCACATATCTCCTAATTCGGTCGGAAATCAGCTACTGATCAGCTACATTCAGAAACAAAGATAGACATCATAGAATCCAAAGAAGTCTCACTCAAGTCACCGTCACCAGTTGTTAAATTACATCCGCGTGAACAAAACAAAAGGGGCATATTGCTGTGTAGGGCCTTAACAGCTGTAGTGAGAAAGAGAGAAAAAGTGACTACATCTACTCTGACTGACTAGCCACATGTGGACAATAATTTGAATTTATCTACCAATACATTATCTCGCTCAGAGAGAGTTAACACCCCCTACATCCGACCGTCGCCAGCCGATGAAACGGGAGTCAGCCGGTGGGGCTATTTTTGCAACACCGGTGAGGTGGTGTTAGAAATTGGGATTTCTATCACATTTCTTCTAAGGTTGTGGGCAATATTAGCGGATATTCATTCATGGGAAATAACAGTCGTCATTTCAATCGTTCGGTTAAGCAACAGAACGCATTGTACTTAAAGATATAGTACGAACACGGGCAGCGATGTTGTTTTAGAACGACATTTCGTTTTCAAGTTGTTCGCATCCTTAATAACTGATACTAATCGATAAAGATTATCATGGGTAATTATTCCTTATTCAATGCACTTTGTATGTCACCCAAACTTCTATGAATTTAATTAGCGTAATCGTTGATATTAATTAAAAAGTCGCACCACGTGCGTCTATCCAGGTGACGGTGAACAGCATCAAAAAAAGTTATAGTGAGACGGTGAACAGCAAATATATGAGACGGTGATCAGCATGTGTTAAAAGTAGAAGTCTGTCTTGCATTGAAAACTGTGTTGTATGAGCGACCTAAACAGATTACGAATCAGATCATTATGAATTAGATTTAGGGGCCAATTGTTCAAAAGTGGGGATTGGGCTCTCTGCGTCGCTCGGATCTCTCCAACGCGAGATTCCCTGTACATTGTGACGTCATACAATATGACGTTAAAACAATGGCGTATCCGACATTTTAGCACAACATATAGGCTATGTCAGACGAAGATGAGGAGGTACATGTACCTATTGATCCAGCCAATGGCTCTTTCTTTGAATTGCCCTTTGCCGAAATTGTGGAAGGAAATGTGGCTACAGGGCCTTCCCTGTACGGATCAGTAAAGTCAAGGGCAAGTTCGAGAAAAGTTACTTGCCCAACTGGAGCGATGAGCACTTCCTGATTAAACGGCGCCTACCCCGACAGCGGCGAGTCTATGAACTGGAAGATCTCCAAGGGGAACCGTTGCTGGGGACGTTTTACGAGACGGAATTACAGCCTGTTGTAAAAACACAGCAAGACTACTACACGGTGGAGCAGATTTTGAAAACGGAACGTCGACGTGGCAAACTGTTTCATTTCGTCAAATGGCAAGGTTGGCCCAGTTCCTTCAATTCCTGGGTCGCGGCCAACCAGGTGAAACGACTATAAAGCCAGACACCACTGCGTCCGCCTTCATTCCACGTCCGACCACAGTGCTATGGACAAACAGCAGCTGCCTCTGAACACAGCGTCTCCCAAAACGCGCAAAGCACAAGTGGGCTTTGGGGTGCTAGTGCTAACCCTGCTGAGTGTGTTGTACGGAGGTGTTTTTTGACGACGTAGCCTATGTCAGCACGTTACTTAACCAACTGAGAACACCAGGCACCAGTGAAACCGGTCTACAGAGAGCACCAGTCGTATCGAGCCCAGTCACCACCACCACACCCCCTGCACAAGCCACAACGAGTGTAAGCTCTACACCTACACCAAGTACGCCCACTACGTCAAAACACCCACCGGATGTCATCCCTCACAGTGAACCGACAACGACGACCCAAGTTGTACCCACCCCCAGCAACATCCCTGACAGTGAACAGACAACGACGACCGACGTTGTACCCACCACCACTCCAGTTCACTCGTACGAAATTTACAAGAGCGGGTTACCACGACAACGGATACACCTCGAACCATGGACCCTGGGTGGCAGCATCCCTTCACTTGCGTCATCGCAGGACCGACGGGTTCCGGCAAAACGCACTTCGTCAGGAAGCTCCTTCAACACGCCGACAGCATGATCACCCCACCTATTGCTCGAGTCGTGTGGTGTTACGGAGAATGGCAGGAAGCGTATGCAGCAATGCCCCACATCACGTTCGTGGAAGGCCTACCCGACCTGGCCGATTTGGAACCCGACACCTTGGTGGTTCTGGATGATCTCATGGCGGAGACGGATGCGCGGGTCACCCAACTCTTTACCAAAGGCAGCCATCATCGACGGCTCAGCATCATCTACATTGTGCAGAATCTGTTCAGTAAAAACAAAGAACATCGGAATATCAGCTTAAATGCCCACTACCTGGTGGTCTTCAAAAACCCGAGAGATACCACTCAACTGCTGCACCTGGCGAGACAGATGTATCCCGGCCGCACACCGTTTGCGTTGGAAGCCTTTAAAGATGCCACAACCCCTCAGCACGGGTATATGCTCTTCGACCTCAAGCAAGCCACCCCCGACCACCTTCGACTACGGACCGGCATCTTTCCCGGAGAGGCCCACCACGTGTACTTGCAAAAATAATGTAAACACACCCACAGTGGCTCCCCCAGCTGGGGTCTGTGTGTTTGATGATGGAGAATAATAAAAAGAATGAATACCACAGCAGGGTTGACTTTGTCTCTGAGGTAGATAAAAAGAGCAGCGTTGTGGGTTCTGGCATTAGTTGTACAGGATGTCTGCTCGAGTACGGAAGCACGCTCCCACGCTCCGTGTATTGAAGACGGCCCCATCCGAGTTAGTCCGAACCATTGTACGCGGTGCGTAACCTTAGTCCAGAAGCGGGTCCCTCAAACACAAAAGAAAAAGGTGTTACAGAAAGGCGGCTTTCTCGGGGCCATCTTAGCACCGTTGGCCGCTTCTGTGTTGGGTCCAGTATTGGGTGGACTCTTCGGCCGACAATGAACCACACGAAAAAAATGGTCCTCGTCGAACCACGGTTCCTGCAAAACCTCCAATCACCCTACCCTGTCCCACCTACGGTGAAGACCATAAACACCCTCGATGGAGAGATGCAACAGATCTTACAGAGACCGGGGTTAAGCGACAGTGAGAAAGTACAACGGTACAATGAGACGCTTCAACGGTACATGACGTTCATGGACCAATACAAAACTCGCTCTACCCCAGCAACAGCACCACCACCACCACCACCACCTCCACCACCACCACGTGACAGACCGCCGACCTCAGCACCGTTCCAACAGCCGGGTGGGGTAGCCCCCACAGCCCCACAGTGGATGGAAGACGAAGTGCTGAAGAGTGTACCTGCATCGTTCAAGAAACAAGCTGGCCTGGTATTACAACGGATGAAACAGAATCCTAACATGACTTGGAATGATAAAGGCGAACTCCTGGTACAGAATCAGGTGGTCCCCGGGACCCACATGGCGGATTTAGTGAATGATCTGATGCGTCAACGCAGATCGAGGATGGGAGGTCTTCGCTTAAGGCTTGAAAGACATGCATGTACCACAGGAATTGGTGGGGAACCCCCACCGCTGGGCCTTTATGCAGCGTGACTCACTGACTCGTGCACCACGACTCTCACCACAACCTTGGGAAGCCGACTGTGAACCGGAGTCACCCCCCAAAACTCCACCACCACCACAACGGGCACCTTCTTTTCAGACCTTTAAAAAACCACCCTCGATCAGGACACCCCACATCTCCAGAGCCGTGACACGTAGCAAGTCAACGCGACGAACACGACGCCGGACGCAACCGCCCAAGGCCTGGAACACCTATTAAAACCAACAGCAGCAGCAGGACAGCTCAGTCGCCATGTTTTACCTGACCCTACCCAGTAACAGTTCGCTGGATGTGTTTCCTGACAACACCGTGGCCAAGTACGTCACCCAGTTACCGCAACCGTTGCATTTACCTGGACGCTGGGAATGTGGCCTCGTGGATATCCAATACCCTTACTCGTGGTACAACGTGCGAGCCAATGAAGTGTGGTACGAGGTGACCTACGAAGGCAAAAACACCCGGCTCACCCTGCCCGAAGGCCAATACGATACCCCCAAGGAGTTCATGGGTGGGCTGTCAAGACTGTTGCATTATAAGGCTCTACGGGAGGTGACGAATACTTCAAAACCCATCAAAGCCTATCCCTTCAAGAATCACGTGGACTTCGATTACAATTACAACACATATAAGGGAAGTGGGAAGAGGTGCCGACATACTGACTGCGTCACATGACTTCACAGAATAGTCTTCTGGTTAACCTATTCTAAAGCACATACCAAGAATCTAACGATTCGTGATATGTGTTGTATCTCAGGTACGCTTTTATTGTACCTGTTCATGTGGCAACTTGGATGATATGACCACACGGCCCCTAGCACCGGCATAAGCGGTATTAGATACAAATCTAGAGAGCTATGATGGAAATGCTCTGACAACTCGCACACAACGACAAGGCAGAGCTTATCGTGACCGACAAGGCGAGTGTCGTACTGAGTCCAATCCTACAGCAAATGCTGGGTTTCGATCTAAAGACGTTCCCTGGTCCCAACGAACACCATGGCGAGATGCCGATGGATATGAAGTCGGGTATGTACGGACTCTACGTCTACTCGGACGTGGTGGACAACCACATCGTGGGCGATATCAACACACCTCTGTTACGGGTAGTCCCCATTAAAAAGACGTATGGAGGTCAAGTCACCCACAGTTTCACCCACATGCTCTACTTGCCCGTACGACAAACTGACATCAACACGATCACGGCTGATATAAGAGATGACACGGGACGACCGGTGGCATTCGAACGAGGAAAAGTGGTGCTGACACTTCATTTTCGACAAGCACGTGCTCCCCACTTTGCATAATGAAAGTACCTTACGAGTGCGATGCACGCAGCTATGCCGACTATTATGCCCAACAGGCCGGGGGTGGCTTTCCGGTCTTTAGCGGTGCACGCATGCAACGAGGACATGGACTGGGGAACATACTCGGCAGCATCGTCAAAACGTTCCTGCCCTTGGTGACGCGTGGGGTGAAAGCAATCGGCAAACAAGCGGTACGCAGTGGACTGCAAGTGGCCGGTGATGTCTTGGGGGGTACGGCACCCAAAGAAGCCTTGAAACGGCGGGCCAAAGAAGCGGGAGGCGTCTTGGTGGCCAAAGCACAACGCACCGTAGGGAATAAAAGAGCTGCCCCACCGAGACCACGCACCAGTCGACGACTGACCCAGCGACGACGCACATCGAAGAAGACAAAGGATATCTTTTCTTAAAACATGTCCTTGATCCACGCCGAATCCTGCCCCTCCACCAACAGTGAATTTGATTTGTGGACCGTGCCGCCCACACAGACCAGTGTCGAACAAGGATTATGGGTGGAGCATCTTCCGCTCTCCAGCATCAACGAAACCGGGCCCATCGAGTTCACCATCAGTAATGCGGATACGGCCTATGTGGATTTAGCCCATACATACTTGTATGTGAAAGTCAAGGTGGTCAATGGAGCTGGCACCAGAATCGCTGACCAAGCAACGGTGGGCCCGACGAATCTCTGGCTGCACTCGATGTTTCAGCAGGTGGATATTTTTCTCAGCGACAAACTTATCAGTAACTCCACCAACACGTACCCCTATCGAGCCTACATCGAGACACTGTTGTCGTATGGCCGAGAGGCTAAAAAATCTCAGCTGACAACCGCTTTATTCTACAAGGACACGCCCGAGCACATGGACACGGTGGACAATGGGGGATATAACAAACGGAAGGCTTTCACTGCGAACAGTGCCTCGGTGGATATGATGGGTCGACTGCACGCAGACATATTCATGCAAGACCGGTACCTCTTGAACAAGATCCCCATTAAAATCCGACTGATACGGGCGCCTCCGACCTTCGCCTTGATGGCCACTAACGTAGAGGGGCATGCAGCGGACTATAAGATTGTCATCCAAGACGCAGTGCTGTATGTCCGAAAAGTGAACCCGAATCCAGTCGTGCAATTGGGACACATGAAAGCCTTGGAAACAAAACCAGCCCAGTACCCTATCCGACGTGTACAAACCAAAGTGTTATCTGTGCCTGCTGGAAATATGAGCGCCAACAAAGAAAACCTCTTCCTGGGGGAACTACCCAAGCGATTGATCCTGGCCTGTGTGGAAAATACCAGTTTCAGCGGAGCCTACCCAGAGAATCCGTTTGACTTTCAACATTTCGGCATCAATTTTGTGGCCCTGCATGTGGATGGACAACAGGTGCCAGCCACGGCCTTAACACCGAACTTTGGGCGGAGGATTTTCATTCGAGCCTATCAGAGCCTGTTTACAGCCACCGGTCAAATCAACCAGGACGAAGGGAATATGATCAGTCGGGAGGACTACGCGAACGGATACACGTTGTTCTGTTTCGATCTGACCCCCACCTTAGAGAACGACCATCAGCTGGCCCTGGCCAAGCAAGGCAACTTACGGTTGGAAATCCACTTTGCACGAGCCCTGGCGACCATCGTCAATGTGATCTGCTACGCCGAGTTTGACAACATCATTCAAGTGGACAAGGCGCGCAACGTCCTGTGTGACTTCTCCACCTAACATGGATACAGACCAGATAACCACCGTGCTGGAGAATGACCCAGAGACACGTATGGTCTTTCAAGGGGTGTTCGCCCGAGATGTGTTTCCATTAGACCGTATGTATCCTGCTGCTTACGTTCTCAACACGGACCTGATGGATCGGCCCGGTGAACACTGGGTGGGCGTGTACTTGACAGAACAGCAGGGCGAATACTTTGACCCGTACGGCCTGCCACCCCTCCATCCCGATTTAACAGACTTCATGGATCAAGGCACAGAGACGTGGTGTTGGAACAGTCAAACGTTGCAAAGCCTGACCAGTGGCGTGTGCGGACAATATTGCTTGTTTTACCTGTACCATCGATGCCGGGGAAGACCCTTATCTACCATCGTACAGATGTTTGACGAGTACCCCAAGGCCGAGGACCGCGATGTACTCGTCTATGACTGGGCCGCCCATCATTTCAATGTACAAGCCCCGTTCTGGGCTTAAGTTAATTACAAGCCCCTTGTTCTGGGCTTAAGTTTACAAGCCCCTTGTTCTGGGCTTCAATGTGCAAGCCCCTTGTTCTGGGCTTCAATTAATTACAAGCCCCTTGTTCTGGGCTTCAGTTTTCACGTGGTTGTTCTCACGTTGTTGTTGTTCACTGAATAAAAAAAAATGAGATCTCACCAAAAAACCCTGTCTTGTGTGTTTTATTCATAATGCATCAATGCCCAATGTGGAGATTCAGTCAAACTGAAATCAGTGGTGTAGTAAAAATAGAGAGCCAATGAAATCAGCCTACAGACCAAGTACGTGTTTTTGGTCTAGGTTTGGAGCGGGCATTTCATTGAGGTACGTGTATACGGTGAGTGAAGAGACTCGTCCAACACGTATAGATTATGACTATAAGTTCTATGAGCATAATGCATGAAACTGGCTTTGAACACCGTATTAGCCAATCAGTGGCCTAGAATGGAGCCAAAGATAACCCATCCATGACCAGAAAACATTACCTCATATGACCCCATTGGACCATGAGGGAATCCCCTAGCTCCAAAACGGCTATTTACATATCCTTGGGCCATCGCGCATGCGCAGAATGGTGACAATGGCCAAGCCGCTAGTCCAGTCAGATGCCCCTTCACATAAGCTTCACTTTGATACCTCATATGACCCCATTGGACCATGAGTAACTCCACTAGCTGTCAAAATGGCTATTTCCATACCCTTGGGCCACCGCGCATGCGCAGAATGGTGACAACGCCCAAGCCGCTAGTCCAGTCAGATGCCCCTTCACATAAGCTTCACTTTGATACCTCACTCGACCCCATTGCACCATGAGTAACTCCCCTAGCTCCAACACGGCTATTTCCATACCCTTGGGCCACCGCGCATGCGCAGAAGGGTGACAACGCCCAAGCCGCTAGTCCAGTCAGATGCCCCTTCACATAAGCTTCACTTTGATACCTCACTCGACCCCATTGGACCATGAGTAACTCCCCTAGCCCCAACACGGCTATTTCCATACCCTTGGGCCACCGCGCATGCGCAGAAGGGTGACAACGCCCAAGCCGCTAATCCAGTCAGATGCCCCTTCACATAAGCTTCACTTTGATAGCTCATATGACCCCATTGGACCATGGGTAACTCCCCTAGCTCTAACACGGCTATTTCCATACCCTTGGGCCACCGTGCATGCGCAGAATGCCACTATTTTAACCCCACACCCAGCCCATCAGATGCCCCCTCACATAAGCTTCACATTGATACCTCATATGACCCCATTGGACCATGAGTAACTCTCCTAGCTCCAAAACGGCTATTTCCCTACCCCTGGGCCACACGAGTTGTCTCCCTTGCGTCAATGTGTGCAGATGGCGCTATGATCGACGCCGTGATGTGGAAAGGGCGTCCCCACACCATCCTGGAGCCGCCATTTTGTTTGTTGATTTTCTGCGGAGATACACGGGACAATAAACGCTCGACCCTAGGGTGGTACAGATGCTAGACTGATCCTATTAACATGGTACAACACCTATAGATTATGTTTATTATTATTATATGGCTTAGAGGTTTTTTTTAGGGTAATGTGAGGGTTTTTTCTCCGCGTGACCTCCCCACCGCCTCGTTTGCTCCCTTGCGCCGCCATTTTGACCACACTCCCACAGCCGCCATTTTGTCCCATCCCACATCAGCCGCCATTTTGTCCCACTCCCACATCAGCCGCCATTTTGTCCCATCCCACATCAACCGCCATTTTGTCCCATACCACATCAGCCGCCATTTTGTCCCACTCCCACATCAGCAGCCATTTTGTCCCACTCCCACATCAGCCGCCATTTTGAACCCACTCCCACATCAGCCGCCATTTTGTCCCACTCCCACATCAGCCGCCATTTTGTCCCATCCCACATCAGCCGCCATTTTGTCCCACTCCCACAGCCGCCATTTTGACCCACTCCCACCATCTAGACATGCCTTGATCACGTGATCAAATTCCTCCTCAATCCTCCACAATGTGACGTCATTAAGTAGGTCAATGAGGTTCAATTTCCGTAGACCCTACTACTGCGATCGTAACAAGGAATTGCTTATATTAACCAAACCAAGAATGTCTATATGGATAAATGTCTATCGGGTAAAACTGTTTTGGTGGGCTTAGAATATAGAGAGTCACTTTTTAATACTATATTATTAGTCATCAAATGGTATATGTGTATCAGTTCAAGCGAAAAACTGTGGAAACCTGTATCCAAGGTGTTAAGAAAAATGTCAGATACCTATATGATACAGAGAAATCTATGTATTATAATAATCGCCAGTACGCAAAATTCCATATACGTTCGAATATTTTGATAGATTGTTGATTAGTTAAAATAGTTCATAATATTTGGAGGTTGTGTTTTCAGCAAAAACATTGTCTTTGATATATGTTTTTCCTTTATGTTAAATGTTTGCAAATATCGTTCCATGTATGATGTGGTTGTGTATGTGCTATTTGCTGTATTGTACTTCTATCCAAGAGCTCGTCATTAAATTTTTATTAAAACAAAGTACTTCTATAACACAGATGATATGTTCTAAGGACTCTGAAGTATCGATAGGGAAGAGTAATAATATTTTTTGCCATGATCGCGAATTCCGGTTCTACCATGATCGCATATTCCTTGTGTAAAAGGCTAAGTTGACAAAATTATATTAGCTGTTCAGCATATTTTGCCTGTTTATCTTGTTTATACAAACTCGAGTAAGTTTTCGCAGCGTGCAATCGTCAATCGTCAATACAATATGATGGTCACGTGATCTGAATATCACGTTATCTCGCGTATTACGTCTAATTCCAGGCATTATGACATCGTACTACACATTTTAGTGGATCACCTGTTTCCCATTTTGAGATTACATGTATCTGAATAATCCTAACCGCAGATTGTAAAATCTTTAACAATCAGTCATGTACTAAAAGAGCTACCATCATCAAATTAATTCGAAGAGCAATGCTACTAGCTCAAAGTACATACATATATTCGTCAAACTATAAAAAACTATAAACTATATAAAACACCATTCCATAAAAAATCAATGGAAAATAATTACAAAACCTTTAAGGAATTTTGTTTTGCAAAATGGAAAGCATGGAATATAAATCAGATATAATAATCAAGCTATTATGGTTTGCTCTGAGGTTTAAAATCCTCCCCAATGTTATAATAATCAAGCTATTATGGTTTGCTCTGAGGTTTAAAATCCTCCCCAATATTATAATAATCAAGCGATTATGGTTTGCTCTGAGGTTTATAATCATCCCCAATGTTATAATAATCAAGCTATTATGGTTTTCTCTGAGGTTTATAATCATCCCCAATGTTATAATAATCAAGCTATTATGGTTTGCTCGGAGGTTTAAAATCCTCCCCAATGTTATAATAATCAAGCTATTATGGTTTGCTCGGAGGTTTAAAATCATCCCCAATGTTATAATAATCAAGCTATTATGGTTTGCTCTGAGGTTTATAATCATCCCCAATGTTATAATAATCAAGCTATTATGGTTTGCTCTGAGGTTTATAATCAAGGGTTTAGGTAATCCTCAAGCCCTGAATAATCAAATGTTATAATAATCAAGCTATTATGGTTTGCTCTGAGGTTTAAATCATCATCCCCAATGTTATAATAATCAAGCTATTATGGTTTGCTCTGAGGTTTATAATCATCCCCAATGTTATAATAATCAAGCTATTATGGTTTGCTCTGAGGTTTATAATCATCCCCAATGTTATAATAATCAAGCTATTATGGTTTGCTCTGAGGTTTATAATCATCCCCAATGTTATAATAATCAAGCTATTATGGTTTGCTCTGAGGTTTATAATCATCCCCAATGTTATAATAATCAAGCTATTATGGTTTGCTCTGAGGTTTAAAATCATCTCCCCAAGCTATTATGGTTTGCTCTGAGGTTTATAATCAAGCTATTATGGTTTGCTCTGAGGTTTATAATCATCCCCGATGTTATAATAATCAAGCTATTATGGTTTGCTCTGAGGTTTATAATCATCCCCGATGTTATAATAATCAAGCTATTATGGTTTGCTCTGAGGTTTAAAATCATCCCCAATGTTATAATAATCAAGCTATTATGGTTTGCTCTGAGGTTTATAATCATCCCCAATGTTGGAAATTTCATTAATCTAGGAGTGTTAATATTAATAAGGACATTATCAGAGATCCGCGCAGCTGACATAAATTGTTAGCTTGAAAAACAGTTTGTCTCTGACTGCTCTCAGTCAAGACATAAATTATTAGCTTGAAAAACAGTTTGTCTCTGACTGCTCTCAGTCAAGACATAAATTGTTAGCTTGAAAAACAGTTTGTCTCTGACTGCTCTCAGTCAAGACATAAATTGTTAGCTTGAAAAACAGTTTGTCTCTGACTGCTCTCATTCAAGACATAAATTGTTAGCTTGAAAAACAGTTTGTCTCTGACTGCTCTCATTCAAGACATAAATTGTTAGCATGAAAAACAGTTTGTCTCTGACTGCTCTCATTCAAGACATAAATTATTAGCTTGAAAAACAGTTTGTCTCTGACTGCTCTCAGTCAAGATAATGAAAGAAAATATAATCTTGGAAGTCTCATTGGAAGAAGATTTGAAATTCACCTATAACCATGTATATCATACCTATAACCATGTATATCATACCTATAACCATGTATATCATACCTATAACCATGTATATCATACAGTGTATATCATACGCCTACACAACAGTCAAACGGATTTAAATTCACCTATATCATACGCCTACACAACAGTCAAACAGATTTAAATTTTTATTTTCTATTCGCAAAATAGAGCATTGTCATAATCAGGAATTCTGCGACATTGAGCCTTTGACCTCCAACAGTGTGTGTCATCCCTCGCCATTCCATCTTGCCTAATCCCGTCTTTGTCTCGCCATTGTCTGGTTCCATTATCCTGCCTTATCTCATTGACCTGTCCAGTCCAGTCACTCTGTCTCATCATCACAATGTCTGTTTGAATCGCCTGTCTTCTTTGATTATCCTGACTTTTCGCCTCTGGATTTCCAAGTCTCATTCCAACATCTTGTATTCATTTGAGTACACTTCGCCATAAATAAGATGGCTAGTACACGTATATATACTTATATTGAAAACAATATGAATAATGTCGTAAAAGTGTGTTCATCCATGACCCGAGATATATCATTAAATATCTAAATCTATATCTACATCCGAAAAAGGACAGCTGCAGTAGTAGAATGTACATTCCATGATTTTCGAATATGTGGTCATTTGTTACACGAAATGACTTGTGTATCATTTCTTTTTGATACTGCGGAAAACGTTAATTGTGAAACTGGTGACTATCTCCATGTATGCGCTATTTTCTGATTGGTCGGAGAGAACTGTATTGAAGTTTTACTAGTTGTCGGGGACTGTGTTTTTCAGTGACGTTATCGTCGTGCATGTTGATAGATCTGTTGTTTTTTTGTTTTTTTTTCATGACTTAAGTGGAGGATATACATTTGCCGTCGAGGTGGGGATGCGAGCAATCTGAATAATTTCCTAAAATGTTATCCATGACCCGAGATATATTATTAGCTATCTAAATCTATATCTGTCTGAAAATAGGATAGTTGTAGTAATAGAATGTATATTCTATGATTTTCAGACATGTGACCATTTGCCATACAAAATGACCTGTGTGTCATTTTTCTTTGATAGTGCGGAAATCGTTAAATGTGAAATTGGTGACGATCGCCCTGAATAAGCCATTTTCTAATTGGTCGGAGAGAGCTGTATTGAAATAATTTTAGCTGGCGGTGACTGTTTTTGGTGTCGTTATCGTCGTGCATGTTGGTAGCTTGTTCTGATAAAGGGGCAGACCCGGGCAGTGGTCACTTTGGCTGCACGATTATAGTCTATAATTGCTAAAGGTGGAACGCGATAACTTTGATGTATATGAACATGAAATCATGAATGGTAGTTTAGTGTATTTAGTACATCCATTCTCAATTAGTTATTTCTTTTAGTCCACCTGACTGTAACACTTTTCATCACATTGTTCTTCGATATAGGGGAGACTGGGGCTAGTTGGAACGTTTTTTTATTATAAAAAGGTGACCAGGCCAAAAGATTGTTGTGAACTTGAAATTGTTGCATGTGAATATGATAGTACTCCCATAGGGCTATCTACCACCCACCAGTACTAAGTCCAAACAATGCCCAAAAATTGTGTATGTTTAAAAACAAAAGACCGTTTTTTCGTTCTAACCTGCCCCGTATATGGGGCTAGTTGACTCACCCTCGGGGTAAGTTGGACCACATGTTATGTTAAGCATCAATGCACAGCTGAAGCCAAACATTGTTTTGTTTCGAAAAGACAAATGGTAACTTTAATTTGCATAACCCAGATCTTAAAAAAAAAGCTTGCTGCTCGACCAAACGATGTCGCCTAAGGTTAGAGCGAAATATCACCATACCTCTTCAGAAAACCGGTGAAGTGGTCAACCCCTGTCATTTTGGTGTCTCCCTGTGATCCCGGAATGGTTTTGCTAATATTTATAGCAAATATAGCAATTTAAATGATTTAGCAATTTATAGCCATTGGTTGGATCATGTTCCAACTTACCCCAGCTTCAGTGTTCCAACTAGCCCCAACAGCACCTTCATTATTGATCTACATGTAGTTCAAATTTAGATAACAAAAGCCGACCAGTTCAAACAAAAGCAGATGTTTAAAGATTATCATTATCTTGTATCTCTTCAAATAAATGTTCCTCAAAATGTCTTGATGTTTGTGTTATAGGACAAATTATTTGAAATATTTAGTTGAACAGGGCAAAAATAAAGAAAGGTGACCTCTGATGTGCACATGTGTTGGATCGAAAGCAATTAAAAATGACTGCATGCACACTGCTTGACCTCAAATTACCACATGACCTGTGATGTCACCAGTCAAATATTTTATTATATATTTGCAAAGTTTCAACTTACCCTTGTTCCAACTAGCCCCAGTCTCCCCTACTCGATAAAATTAAGGAAATTGTTAGTTCTGCAGTTTCCTGTTCCCGTCCATCTTCCATGTAAGTATCACGATTTGATCATGGGGTAATAATTTGTCTGGGTACAACAATGAGTCTAGACAGAAGTTTTTGCAGTAAAGCAAATACCCTAACAATGATTACACCAAATACCGACAGATCTTTGTTTCTACACAAATTCCATCGTCCGACGACATGCATGCAGCCGGGCCATTTTCATGAAAATGTACAAATGACAGTAGGCCAAAAGCATTTTTTTTACATATTGAGATTTGCTGGAAATGCCAGATTAGCAACCCTATCTGGCCCGAGCTTTTTGGGACCTGTCCAGGCCTGGGGGGGGGGGAGGCGAAATGGCCTCCTCCCCCTGATTATTTTTCTTATCCCGTGAGCTAGGGGACTAAAACTCACCACACTATACCCGTGGGTGAAGTTCTACCAGAAAATGTTTTTAAAAATCGAAGATGGCCGCTTTGATGACGTCACAGTGACGTCATTTTCAAAAACGGCATTTTTTGGTCGTTTTTTCGGTCAGATTTTCCGAATTTTTTATTTTTGCAATTCCTTCGCAAAAACTGCATGATAAATTATTAAGTATTAATGTGATGTGAAATAAAATAGTTTTTGCCCACTTTTCATAGCGGAAAAACAGAAATTTTTAAGACATGTGATATAATGTTTATATAATAGTATAAACTCTTGTTCATTTGACATACGGTATCCTGACATGTGAAAAATATTTTTAAAAAGACTGGGTTCATTCAATCGCCACATATTCGATATTCTACTCCTACCAACAAGATTCTGGTTCCGTTCTGAGGTTCCCACGCGGGGCGAGAAATTACCAAGTTCCCAGTATGTATTTGCGGTGGACAATCAGCAATCTTGATGCATGTTGCACAGGAAATGAAATGTACTCCATGTCATTATCAACACGAAATAGTAAAATTAGATCGACAGTCCATGTTTACGCAACACTACGATGAGTTCAGTTTGCCTCGCTCTTGCATCGTTTGGCAGGTTTTGCACCGAAGAACCTACTATAATTTAATCAATGGGATATTATCATTTTAAAATTTAACCCCCCCCCCCCCCCCCCCCAATAGTGAATAACACCTCCGGCTCACACACACACTATAATGAAAGAGATATATACGACAGGCTGATGAAATACGATGATGTAATTAACGTTTTATCATTTTATTTAGCATTTTATAACAGCATATGACTAAAATGTTTAGAATAGAATCGTATAGCTCTTTAAACATAGGTTTAAAGAAAATATCTGGTGGACCATACCCACCACCCCTAACGTTTGGCTTGGAGTAAGAATAGGTCAGGTTTCAAAAAACGAGCTGTAATTATCCTTAAGCTACTGATCTTCAAAGGTTATAACCTATGGGTAGCAACTACAAAATAATACTAGCCTACTTTAGAAAACATTCTGTCTAAATAGGAAGTATGTATTGAAAATAGACTACAAGGCCGGCAAACACTGATTTTCCGATTTATGACGTCGCAATGACGTCATCAAAGGGTTTTGTTTATTTGTGTTTACTGGTTTGTATAAACAAGAACCTAAATGTAGTGTGTGGAAAATTTCAGAACTCTAGCGGCAAGAATGATAAAAATTTAACCTTCTTCCCATATTTCAGTTCAGAATGGGGCGGGGTAGGATTTCGAAAGTAATCTGCCACGCCAAGCTCAGAATAAAAAAAACATCAAGTTAAAAACACACAAAAAAAGAGAAAAAAAATGGCTCATTGGATCATTACGTGAGTGAGACGTCACCATATACTTACGTGACATGATGTTTGCTTCTTTCGACGGAAGAGCACCTATGTTCAAAGTGTGCGAAGTCTTAGCTCTCTAGAGCACACCCTGCATACCAAACGGCTGCTCCAACTTCCGCCGGAGGGTGAACTTCCGCCGGAGGGAAATTACAAATTTTAGAAGCCAAGCAAGTTCAGATTTTTCTTTCTTTTTGTAGTTTTAACGTATTTACTACTCGAAAATTGAATGAGCAAATGTTCTCACTGGGACGTGTTAGCGATTCGTGTGAAATTTTCAACTCGTCCTTGAATTATTTTTTAATTACAATTCATTTTATATGACACTAAGAGCTATATTGCAACATAACAGTGATCAGATGCTTAAAAAATCATCTATGTGTCCTTCGCCAAATAAGTTGTAGATATATGAAGAATTGTTCCTTAACAGCAGGCTGATAGCTTGTAGCTTTCTAGACCGTACAGCCTATTTTGGACTTGCTTTGGATTAACCCTATCTGGCCTGGACGTCATTTTGGTCAGAATCTTCGAAAAAAAATTTTCAGTTTGTTCGGATGATAAATTAGTAAATAATAATCTGATATGAAATAAAATAAGTTTTACCCACTTTTCTATACAGAAAAGCAAAAAAAAAATGAAGAAATATGACGAAAACATAACTTTTTCTGGTACCCCACATGGTCGCCATTTTGAATTACCCATAATCCTCTGCTCGTGAGGTTATGCAAATAGTCTCAAAATAACCCCAATATGATAACGTGACGAAGTTTAAGCTGTCCATTTTTTGACGTTCTGCAGATATCGCAGAAAGTTTGGTAGGGGGGGGGGCGGCATTTTGGCACCCCCTCCCCCATGACTGGTAGGGCTAATGGGGGAAGGGCGGGAGCGGGAAAAATTAGGGGATGGTTTTAGGTGATGCTAAGACATATGGTTTCAGTAAAATGTATAGAATCGCGTTGAATCAATATGCTGTATTTTTGTGTAATATTTTAAAAATATGGCGAAAAACATCACTCTTCTGGTACCCCCATGTCCGCCATTTTGAATTTACCCATGATCCTCTGCGGGGGGATCATGCAAATAGGCTCAAAATGACCCCAATATGATAATCGGAAAAAGTCACGGAGTTTCAGTTCCTCCCCCACCAAGGTTCAGGGGCGTGGGAAGCAAATTCAAAGTTGTACGGCCCCTATCATAGCACTTTAGGCGAGGGTTCAGGGGCCACCGGAAGATTAATCACAAGGTCGGGTACGGACTGGGAATGGTAGAATGCACACAGAAACAACCCAGCGTGTATGACCAATTGGACAAACTAACAACGAATTCGTTTGAAGAAAACTTTTTTTTTTTTTGTTTCGTTGATAAAATAACGTGAACATCGCACGGCATCGTGCATATGAACGTACATATTCACGATTGGTGCTCAGAGCCGCTAACAAATTCACTAGCGCTCTGGACCGATCAAAGTCTTCTTCAACTTGGAAGCTACCAAAACTGCTTCGTTCGTTTGCATTTCATTTTGTGTTTATTTCTTTCTTTCTTCGTTTTTCTTTCTTTCATATTTTTGTTTATTTCGCAAAAGTGGTACGACCATGGCTTCCGACGCCCTCGAGGTAAAAGGTTGTTCAATCCGGGACTGTTATGTTTTTGATTGCATGACCTGTCCATTTCTTAAAACTTTTAAAATATCCAACACTTTCGGTTCATCATTCATGTTTTATTTTTGAGAACTTCATAAGACTCATACAGACGGACAACCGCCGTGCCTGTTAGATACTCCGGCGGTAACTGTATCATATTATTATTGACTCCGGCGGTAGTCAGATCTCACTGCGCCGTATGTTGTATCGCCACTTTGACACAGGTCATATTCATGCGTCTTCAAATCATCGAAATTCTTCTTTTTCACATATAAATAACATCTTACCATTAAAAGGCAACCTCGTTTTACATAACGGTCGTAGGTATATGCTTGATTAATCAGATAAAATGCATATTTGATGTAGTTTTTTCTAAGAAAGCTTTCTAGATTCGGCTTCTGATGGATATAATAGTCTATTTAGAATTATCCCGTTCTAAAAAACACGTCAGCTAGTTAAATAAACGTACCATCTAACGACTAAAACAATATGATATTATTGATAGGGTATGGTTCTGACATATCAACGTAAAAATCAACAAGTTGTCCTACCATTTTTCACGCCCTACACTCCGGCGGAAGTTCACTCTCCGGCGGAAGTTGGAGCAGCCGTTTGGTATGCAGGGTGTCGAGGGGAAACCACTCCTGTGCGCGATATCCGCCCAAGGGCAAATAACCGATATCAGGCCCGCGCGTGAGGGCAGAAGTCCATATCATGATATGGAACGGTGTCATTCCACAGTATCAACGGGGCGAAAGTATCACAGGCAAATATGTCATAAAATAGATTTTATTCAATCAGGCCGCTATGCACAGGGTGTATGATGAACAGAATTGTTAATTAAGAAATTATGGATGTGGGTAAGAAGATTTAGATCAGGTAGAATAACAATAAGGACTATACTGGTATAAGTTGATAGACTCGGGTGATGTAATTTACTTTTAACTACTTAAACTACTAATAAATTTACTTAAACGTCTTAGTATCGTTGGTTTATGTTACTGAAATAAAAGTACCATCTTACACACACTTAGTCTCATACAATGATAAGATGGTAATATTTTTTTTACGTTTATCCAGAACAGCTTTGCATTTGATAATCATGCGATATTCATTCCCGACTTCTGCCTCACATGAAGTGTATAACCTTTGTTCCTTCTTCCACCGGGAGATTAGTGCGTCTAAATTTCAGCATAACTTCAGCTTGTTTAAAGGATAAAATATTCAGATAATGTTCATATCCAATTTCACTTTTGATTGCCGAGTAAAAGGTTCCGTTAGAAGAGCTGCTTATTTGGTCTTGCCAGATTTGATAATACATCTTTTAATTTCTGTTGAATTGCAGCCACCGTGTATTTGAAACCGACTGGTCCAGCCATATAAAAGAAAATCCCAAAGTGTCAAACACTGATTTGATAAACTAAGCCATTTACTCGATACAGTATCAAGCTCTCCAAGAATAAGTTTATACACGAGAACACTAGCAGCTTTGCAATTCCCAATTATTAATTTACTTCAGTAATTAATAATTCTGGAATAGATCGATATTGTGACTGGATATTGCCCTATTTCTCCAGACCATATACGTCGGAGTACTAGTACGCAAGCCTAATATTTGTTTAGAAATTTGATCCCTGGTTGTTCAGTAAGCGAAAGGTTTTCATATACCCAGATTTCACAGCCATATATGAGTATCGGTTATTATCAGAATTGTCAGTATTATATTTAAGATTTATATTATGATTTATTATTATTATTTTATTATTATAATTTATGTGTTGATAAACTTACCATCGAATCACCGCATGAGCCTCGTCGGCGACAATAGCCGCCGTGGTTTTTCCCGTGAGTAATTAGCAAATCGCTGTTCTCTTCCTGGTCTAACTTGAGAACACAAATGAATAAGATCCCTCCTGTAGTTTTTCTCTGTCGCAATCGCCAGGACTAAGATATGTGGCAGTAAATCTTAGGGCTCGGAGTAGATTTACCTTAGTTGTTCATGATGGAAGTTAAAGGACAGATCACACATAGAAGTCCGGTTTTTTAAACAGTCCCTTGCAACATAAAGATTTGCCGCTGTTCGTTATCGTCGATATACAACGCCTATGTTGATTGACTCGCCGACGTTACGCTGAGCTTTTCGGAAATCATCGGCCCCATTCGGCAATCTCAACACGTACGCTTCATTCAGTAACGGAAGTTGATTGGGCGAGAGCCATGCGCAGAAAAGCTACGCGCCGCAATTAGCCGCACTTTGACATCAGAGGCTAAAAATGACAATAGGGGATATAAAATCTGATGCCATGAGAATGGATGCCGGGACATAAACTTGGATTTCCTTAGCCTTAAGAATAGCATAAAAAGTAACTTTGTATTAGAAAAGTACATTGCTATCTCTAACTTGAAAATGGAAATGTTTGAAATGATCTGGGCTCCAGTAGTTGCAAGGCTGTCTGATTAATTTTTACATAGGCCAATTACTACCAAATGTGTTATTTCAGTAAGTGGCTTTTCATGCATGCCAGTATACTAAATATAAATATCTTCGCTGAAATGGAATGTACATATACACCAGTGTATATCATTCATACTGATATTTGAGCGTGTGTAATATTATATATTCGTGTTGATAAAAATGGCTGTTAAATAAAATAAATTATAGAAAAAAGATAATGGACTGTGTATACTTGAATAAAGGGCACACACATCATTTACATGTACTTCAAAGTCATTAATTAATTGAAAACCTGATAAAGACGATAATAAATAGTCAATTAAGCTTACACATTTACTTGTAGCTTCCCAATTTCTGCATCTTTGCCAATGCGACCGTTACAAATATATATATTATTATTTCTGCATACTTCGAGCAATTTCATGCCGTACGTATTTTTTCATTTATCCTGTGTTGCACGACTCATTTTAACACCCATATCTACTAATTTCAAGGGTTCATCAATTATGTCTCTTAGTTCATCATCAAAATGTAATGAGTCGGCTAAATATTTATCCAAAACATTGAAATCGTCTATCGAAGCTGTTCTTGCTTTAAAATCTCCAAACAGAAATACATTACTAGAGATTGACAGTTTGTCTACTATTTCTCGTTCAAATTCAGAAAGACTATGTTCAGTGGAGAAGGCTGACCCTCCGGTGGACAATAAACCACACCAATATATGCGCCGTCTGTTGTATTTAACGCACTTTTTACATTTAACCATATCAGATATTCGGAAGTATTTTCTAAATCATCCACAGACTGTAAACTTCTCTCTCGGACTTATAATTATACCACCAGTTCGATGATTCGGAAATACTTCATAACCAGGGATTTTTTATAGTATCTATTAAATTCAGTAGTTTTTGTTTCCGCACAGATTGGAGCTCGTCTTATGGTCAGCTGGTAGTTCTCGTGAACAGCTACCAGGGCCTCTGTTATTTGACCGTGCACAAAAACGTGTACCTGATTTACTTTCATTTCGGTATCGGTTCCATTTATTTGCATAACAGACGTTGCTGGTGTATTCATTGTTATTTCTGTGCGAACGGCCACACTCTCCTTGATATATATTTGTATAACACTTGCTTAGTCTTGTAAGAAATGAAATCGATTACTTGTACCAACAGGTCATCCAGTTCATGCCACACAACATCAATTTTACTATCAAAGGAACGCCTGGTTAAAAAGAGGACACTATTATCCAGAGAAGCACAATACAGGCTGTTACGTGAGTTAAATTTTAATCTAGACGGCGCCAGCAGATTTTGAAATATCCAACCGTTGTTCTTGCTGTCCAGTCAGATATCTAACATTTGCCCAGCTGGGGAAACACGCTCTAATATGGCATATCTTATTATTTATATTATATTATCAAAAAGAAAAACAAATGTGGCATATCTTCAGTATATTATAGTCACCTCATGCGGAATCCACCTGATATACATTACTTGGTATGGCCGTCTTTGGCGAGTTTGGGGTGTGACTGCCAGGTAAGACCATCTGTTTATTTGCTCTCTTGTCAGTATTCTAAACTAAGGCACTCGCTATCTAATGGTTTATTAATTTCATATTCTAGAAGAATATTACACTACCGTCATGCAGAAAACACCTGGTATGTTTATCAATTATGGTTTGCTCCCGAGGAAACTATTTCCCCATAGTGCCATCTGGGGGAGATAGTCCCATTCAAACTCAGAATTAGTGACCGTTCTATTTTGGGCATGTGCTCTCAACAGTTCAAAGAAGTCATCTTGCAGTTTGCTGTGTCAAATGACTAGTTTGTAGCTAGACAATGCTGAACCATTAATGGCACTAGAAACCAACCCAAGCCCACAAGTTTACTTAGTTCTATTGATTTGATTTTGAAACAGAACTGTCATGTGCTCTCAAAAAAAAGTCTCAATATTTTGAATTTAACAAACCACAGGAAGTTGAAAATTTACACACACACACGCACACAAATTTGGTTGTCATGATATTAATAATAAAAATGTGAACCTTGCATGCCAATTCTGTTCACAAGACCTCACTTTTGAACATATTTTGAATAGGATTTCTGAACGGCGAGATATAAAATGAGCTCTATTGGACATCTGTTTAAAATAATGTGCAAAATATCAATTTGGCTAAAAGCTATGATCATATTAAGGGGGTGACATCTGCAACTATACCTTTTTTCATAGAATCACAAGTGATCTGATTACTGAATAGGCAATACAGTTCATGGCCAATATCATATACCAATATCTTCCCCAAACCTTGCTGAATGTGAATATATCACGTTTTGAACGAACAATGTAAATTGTATTCTTGGTAGTTCTTGGTAATATAATCACAAAACCAATGGTTCTTGGGCTTGCCAGCACAGGTACATAAATATTAAACACACAATATTGAAAAGCGGTTAAGAAAATTCTGTATAGTATGTTCTGCAACGAAGACTATGTTAGATATGAAAAATGATTTGGGAAGTATTTTAAAAAATTATTTTTAACTTCTTCAGTGATTGTCATAGTCTAGAAATTGTGTGTACCAGACATGTGGATCAAATCACAGATATGTGTCAATTGGCAATTAATTAAGCAGCTTGTTTTAGAACCTGGCACAATCATAACTAGCCACATATATGCAACTCAGTGTATGTAACCACCTCTGAGTTGCACATCCTTACTAGGGCAAGCATCAGTAGCGCCATTTTCTTTGTGACCAAACAAGAGAAAATGTACTATTGACTATGGCATTTAACGGGTTGTAAACATGTAAAATATACTTCTCTCCCCCGACACAAAGTATCGGGCTCATTCCTGCAGCGCAAGTACACGTAAATAGCACCAAACCATGTCACTATCTTCCTATCACGCTCAAATGTTGAAAATGGCAGTCAAGTCCAACAAACACTACAATGCGCATGCACCGGTAATAAGACAAACACTTTACGATATGTCGTAAATAAGGCGTCATCAGCTGCTGGGGTAACGGAGATGGAGCTTGACCACGTGCGTTAGGCCCCGTCCACTAGCTGATGACGCCTTCTTCTTTACGACATATCGTAAAGTGGATTTATATTTCCGCTTTGAAGCGGTGCATGCGCATTGGAGCGTTTGTTGTAGTTCGGCCATTTTCAACATTTGAGCGTGATAGGAAGATAGTGAAATGGTTTGGTGCTATTTACGTGTACTTGTGCTGCAGGAATGAGCCAGATACTTTGTGTCGGGGGAGAGAAGTATATTTTACATGTTTACAACCCGTTACATGCCATAGTCAATTGTACATTTTCTCTTGTTTGGTCACAAAGAAAATGACGCTACTGATGCTTGCCCTAGTAAGGATGTGCAACTCAGTGGTGGTTACATACACTGAGTTGTATATATGTGGCTAAATCACAACAGTGAATGAATGGACCACAATAGGCAGTTGATGAATGAATAGAATGAATCCAGGCATTTCCCTCACTGACTGCACAAACTGGTTTAGATGTATTAGCTTTCACAAACTAACACAGGTTGGTGACAGAAGTGTTACAAGACATATAAGGGAAGTGGGAAGAGGTGCCGACATACTGACTGCGTCACATGACTTCACAGAAAAGTCTTTTGGTTAACCTATTCTAAAGCACATGCCAAGAATCTAACGATTGGTGATATGTGTTGCATGCATATTGGCTAACATCAATTATCATTGCCTTATACATTAATTATTTCGACATAGTAAATGATAAAAAATCTTTAAAACTACTTTCCGATGGAATATTCTTTTCTGCCATAGTCTTTGTTCTGTGTGTTTATTCTTTATTGACTTCTGCTGGCAGTGCCGAGACGCTTTGTTTCTGTAATTATATTCTCCAATTTACATTATTTGTTCAAAGGGGTGTTATTCACATTCAGCCAGATTTGGGGAACATATTGGTATATGACAGGTTAGGCCAAGTAGCTTGAACGGGTTATAATAACCCGATTGAGTTATTATAACCTGATTGGCTTATTTCACTATAGCCCGATCGGGTTATTGGACAGTATAAAAGTGAAAAATCCGAGAATCGCGCCGCACACGAAACGAGTTGTCAAACAGCGAGGACCTCAGTAGACATGGTATGCATATTTTCCACGATACAACCCTTCCTTACGACCCAAATTTACCTGCATTTTCGCGACTAAGTGTTTAAATATACCACTACCACTATCACCATTGTTGTTGTCACTAAATAACTAATCTAATTCGATTTACTCACCTCCCAAATTAGCACTGCATGGGGGCCGCCATGATCGTCGTCTTCCTGGGTCACGAGGTACCACAGCAGCGACATCTAACGGCAGCAGCACTCAATTATCTTCCCGTCCTTCATCCACGGTCATATGTATGGTGTCCCATTGGCAGCATAACCTCCAAACTTTGCCCGAACAAAACCCTCTAATTAACTTTCGACGACTAAGTGCACATAAAAATATTGAACCATTTTGGTCTTTGTTGTGTACACATGACATAGAAATATTTATTTGTGAAATGAAAGTAATTGAACAATATTTGCAGCTTTTTCAACAGTAAATAGCACTGTCGTTCAATACAGGCTTATGTCTGTTGATCGTGAAAATGAATTGAATGAAGAATCTGAATTTCTGTTTTAACAATCAATATTCGGTTTTCCACGAGTAAACAACTGTACTAGAATTAGAGAATGTGCGTTTTACCGTGCATTAACATTTGTATAACAATAAATGACGTCATCAGAAGTGACATGTGTATTGTGTTATAAAACGTCAAAGAATAACTGAAATAAGAGTTATGAATGAATGAATGGAAGTATTCCTTTATTATTCATTTTCAGATAAACAAATGAAAGTACTAACATGGGGAAGTGTAGTTGTCGAAAACATGATGAATTCGCCCACGGCAAAGTGTTCAAAGTCTATAAGATTAGTTCACGCAAAATTAGTGCAGAAATTGTTAAGTTTTGCATTGAGCAAGATTTATTGCACCCTAAGGCCACATCCGAAGGCCATATGTGTACAGCTTGTGGTGACCATGTGAACGAGCAGTTCCTTATTGGCGATGCTTCGGTGAATCCCCCGACAAGATATACCGCTGCAGAACTGTGCGATGCACTTTCTTCAGGAAAACTCGGCAAGACTGATGTTTGTAACCTAAGTCGTGCACTAGGTCGTGCCATGCATTGTGACGTAGTTGAAGATTCCATTGGTGTATGTCAAAACTACAAAGATATTTCCTTTTTTCAACGATCCCTCACATCATGGCTAGAAGAGCGAAGTCCGTGTGTCGTTGAATTCCTTAAGGCCGTCTGTGATATGAATGGAGAAATGTCGCCAACACAAGAATTACACTTAGCAGTCACAATTGAAAAGCTCTACCATTTAAATAACCCAGATCTCGTTGCCCCTTTCTCCTTCATTTTGAATATGTTATTTTACTTTCACACCTCCAGTAAATTTGTTTGTGTTCTCAACAATTCAGTTTCACCTTGTGGCTCGTACACAACTGCCATCAACTGGATAAACAATATCAGCGAGCAGAAGGTGGTCTGTCCAACCACAGGAGACATGTTAGTTTTCTTTGATAATATTCAGGTCATACAAAAAAACTGGCAGGTTACAGCGGATTATACAACAGCAGTCAGCGTCATCACAAATTTCATAAACATTTTCCCCAAACCGTCACAAAACATTCAAGTCATACCTCACCTCTCACCAGCTGCTTGGCACAAAGAAACACTCTCGACATTATCGAAGGAAACTCTCCTGAAAATTAGGGAGTGGGAAAAGTCGTTGAATGACGAGTTCAGTACCCAGAGACTTGAATTTGTGGAATCACGTTTTCAATCGCGCAAGTCAACAGGTCCACACCCATCAGCATCATCCACATCTTCCAAATCATTCAAGAAAACAGACGATCCCTACCAATTCATCCCTTCTCATCATCTCACAGAATCCACGACAGTCATGACTGGTGAACCACTTCCGGTAAACCCCTGTTCATATGAAAGTGTAAGTGAAGTGTTCGACCACATTATCCGAGAGTGTGGGGTTGGCAAGACCAGAGCGTGGATAGTTGTCGGCTGTGATGGCCTTCCATATGACCTGGGCAGAAAATTGATAAATGATACATTCAAGTGTCCACACTGCCCGGCAACTGTTACCTCTGGTCTGGCTGACTTTAGAAGTCATGCTTTGAACAAGCATAACTTGGAGCTCGGAGTAGAATGCAAGAAATATCGCCACATACTCCTTGTGCCAGGGGCCGGGCACATAGAGATGCACATGGTAAAAGCTGTGTTCAAGTTAGGATGGGATGTCTGCTTCCGCCAACTGGCTGACAAAATGGGGTTCCGCAGTCCCAATGCCCTGAACAGCTGTAAATTGGCCAAGAACCATCACAAAGCCTGGCAGATGGTGCTGATTGCCCTATATGGGACAGTTGATGCCCTGATTGCAGTTTACCAAAAAGAAACCCCTGATGGTACAGCCGAGGAGTTCTTGAGGTGGGCTTCTACGACAGAAAATACCAACGTACGTTTCCTAGCGGAATTCGTCTTCACCTACCTGTTTGGTATCTTTCTGTTTAGGAGTGGAATTAGACGTAACAACTCCGCCATAGCTTATGCAGCCCGTATCAAGTTTGACCCCCTCTTCTTTGGGGTTGGTAAAACTACTTACCAGAGAATAACACAAGAGGATATGATGATGCGGTGTCAGTGTCCACCAGAGGTGTTACAATTCCTGGCCACGAATGATGGCATATCTGCATCTGGTCATCCAAGTAAGGGAGAGGGTGGTGACTTCCTGTTAGAGAACACCAATCGCAGAGTAAAGATGTGGTTGCCACCTGGACTCCCAACGTTCAAGAGGTGGCAAAGAAGCTGTCGAACGGTTGATGAGCTTGAGACGGTAAGTGCTGCTGCAGGATATGGCCGCAAAGAGAGTTTACATTTGTCCTTATTCTGTTAAACCACATTTTCTCACCATATAATTGTGCCAATAACAGCAAACTCCATTCTGTAATTAGAGACAAAAAGACAGCTTCATTGGGATGTATTTATTCTGCCTGTTTATGGACAATTCTTAATGGCCGTTTATGTGTAGTAGTGCTTCGTACCCGTAGGTCACAGTTTTTGACAATATTAATGTCTGTGTTTGGGGCACAGAAATTTTAAATACTTTTCGAAGTGTGACCTAGATCCATACATCCCATAGCAGGATGCATGGATCCAGAAGTTGCAATCCTCACACCCGAGCCAAACGGAGTTCGGAATGTCCTCCTCGGATTCGTTGAGGACACCACACACCCTGCACCTGTTGGGGTCGATGTCCTTCTCCTTAGTTCCTGTAGTGTCATCTGATTCTTCGGAACTTCCGGAGGAAGGCGATTGGTATCCAGATACACTTTTCTTGGAGGGAGACTTTCGGGGCCGTTTTCTTGGCAGTGGTCGCTTTGGTGACGGTACATTCGAAGCACATGGCTGGTAAAGCAAAACAAAAATAAATAAAAATTGCCTACGAAATATAATTACATATCTACAATTTTTTTTAATAAGTAGACTGAAATAATAACTGAGAGTCAACAAGATAATACGCAGGTCTGCTTTTGGTTATGGTATACATTTTTCAATCACCAGCTTACTTACTTCCACCTCTGCTGTTTGCGGTGTCTCCTCCACCTGAACATCAGCCTTATCACCAGCGTGATCTGCTATGTGGACATCAACAATTTCTGGCTCAACTGCAACTGTTGGTGTTGATACAGTAGGTTCGCCCTGTAATTTGTGATTGGTTTTCATACAACTCTGTTAAACTATGTGTCATGTCAAACGCAACCATACTACCACATCCGCCACTTACACTACCGTATATATTAAGAGACACAGACTCACACTCGACATTCGTTCACTTCACTTAAACAAGAGGTAGCTGCAGGAAGTAAATGAGGAACTTGTAACCTGTAGGTTCGTTTATACAATTACATTTCTGTGGTTCACAGGTAGTAGTAAAGAATTGGCCTTTGGCATTTGCTCATCATTGATTCACGTGACCGAAAGAGCCCGATGACCTTGCGCACAAAGAACCATCGGAAAACCCACTGCGCAGGGTGGAATGACAATTGCAGTGACGTGATGCAATGATATACAAATGTCAAAGGTCAATGCGTGTACAAACGCACATTCTCTACTACTACAGGATTTCACTCCTTCAATATCGCGGTTCTTGGTATACGTACTTTAATATAATGCTGGAAGGCATCACCAAATGCAATATGCTCTTTTGCTCCACTGGGTGACATAAGGGCCACATACACTGAGCATTCCGTCTGCATGTGGATCTCCAAGGCCTGTTCCAAAATACAACTATCGTAGCCTACAAATCAAACTCGCTGGAAAGGGCAACCAAACGTATAGATATTGTGTCGATATTGTCACAGCAGTATATGGTTAATGTTAGAACGATATGGTACAGACACGACAGACCATATCAAGTGTGGTCAGAATAACCACCAGTGCCATGGTCAAACAGCGATTTGACCACAAAATTTATGGTCTGTCGCGTCTGAACCATGACATTTATGGTCAAATTGACCAAATCTTTTTAACAGTGAACATTTATTTCTAATTAAAGTCCTGAAATATTGAATGATATCTACACATCAATGTCATGTGATCAGTATCATTAAGAAGTCGTTTTATTACCACAAATCACCAATCATTATCTTCAGCTTTTCTCTGTCATAGATTCGGCAAACCATTGTGGATGTAACTTCTGCGCCGCAAGCAATACGTTTTGTTACGGTTTCGGAAGACTCACTGTCCGACGAGATAACTGCCTGGGAAAAGATCGTATCCGCACATCTAACGAAGGATTACGACAAGCATATGTCTTTTGGTGGGGAAGTCTTAGACGAGGATTTGGTGAATTTTTCGAACGTTTGTAAACGGAATAAGAAAGCTTTCAGGTTTGTTCAATATGCCATGTTTGGAAAATCAGCAGTATATAACCACGGTTGATATTAAAGGTGACTCAAGTTCTGAATTTCGCGAACTTCCCACATGTCATCGAATACTTGTATTGCACTTCTGTAACCAACCAACTCTAGATGTAGCCATGTGATACCCGTTCACCAAATGCAAACGGTATCTTATGTCAAATGCTGAATTATCAATTAATGAATGCTTAGTACTGTCTTACATAGCTTTATTTTCATTATTACTGAACTTTAATTTAGGAAACCATTATTCTGTGCGGATTACACGTTTCAGTACCTCTTTCACTTTGTGTGTTAATTGCACATTTCAGTACCGGTACTGTAAAACATGAGAACAAATTGTTAAAGGAACACATTTCCTAAAACATTCTGAGAAATGGAAAACATCCAATATATTTTTGTACATCCAGAAAAGCTGCGGTTTCCAATGAGCCTCCTGTTGTGCAACCCCTGTATGTCCTCAAAGAGGAGCGGGATCGGGCCAGTTTGTTGGAGAATCATACGAAGGCACAACTGAAGGATACAGTTGTTAACATTTCCGCCGAAATTGCAGAGCACAACATCGCTTTAAACAGAGATTTAGAGAAAATGCGGTCTACTGCCTTGAGGGGTAACAAAGCCGAGCTGGTTCACTTTATACGCGAACTGCAGAACGTCCTGTCACATGTAGAAGGTATGCACATACCTTTTTGAATAAGGTATCCTTTCTTTTTTTATAACAGTTGTTTAGGTCGTTGCCTTTTTCCTTCGGTATGCCCGTTGCTAACTTTCCCCGAACATGTTCTTTGTACCTTGGGGCCTGACCTTTTTTTTGTTTTCCCGGATTTCTTTTTGTTTTCACGAAGCTATGTTCTTTAGAACTCTGTAAACAATGTAGGTTAGCCATAATAATGACATTAATTATATTGCAATCCATAAGCATTTCTTGTAAAGAAATCATGATAGTTTTTCAAAGATTTATCCATTGCATGACCTAAAGAAATTATCGGACAGTTAATTATATACAGTCTCTAAGTCTGTAAAAATAAAAAAGGAATTTAAAAAAAGCTCAACCACTCGTAATTCATTAAGGGTATGTTGTAAGTGCCAGTTCAGTTCAGTTAGTTATTGTATGACCGTACGTTATGCGTGTATAATAGGGCAGTAAAGACATGTTTGACAAAAGGGATGTTATAATGCAATGGATGGGGCTGATCGAAATATATTAAACAGAACAAAAAATTATGTGAACTGTGCCATTTATTTTGCAATGCTGTGTATGATACAAAGAAACGCTACAATGATATATAACACAGAGTGATGATGATAATTATCCACATTTCCTTTTTTAATCCCAAAAGGATTAACTACCAGGAAAGACAATACAATATTTTACCGATAAATTATGTTCATATGGCATTTAGGGGACACCATACATATGACCGTGGATGAAGGACGGGAAGATAATTGAGTGCTGCTGCCGTTAGATGTCGCTGCTGTGGTACCTCGTGACCCAGGAAGACGACGATCATGGCGGCCCCCATGCAGTGCTAATTTGGGAGGTGAGTAAATCGAATTAGATTAGTTATTTAGTGACAACAACAATGGTGATAGTGGTAGTGGTGTATTTAAACACTTAGTCGCAAAAATGCAGGTAAATTTGGGTCGTAAGGAAGGGTTGTATCGTGGAAAATATGCATACCATGTCTACTGAGGTCCTCGCTGTTTGACAACTCGTTTCGTGTGCGGCGCGATTCTCGGATTTTTCACTTTTATACTGTCCAATAACCCGATCGGGCTATAGTGAAATAAGCCAATCAGGTTATAATAACTCAATCGGGTTATTATAACCCGTTCAAGCTACTTGGCCTAACCTGTATGATATTGGCCACCAACTTTATTGCCTATTTAGTAATCAGATCACTTGTGATTCTATGAAAAGAGGTATAGTTGCATATGTCACCCCCTTAACTTTGCAGACCTCGTAGTGCCTATAGTTAATGAGGGATATCTTTTTCAATCAAAATTGCATATTTTGAAAAGTGACAACATGTATTCTTGGTTGTTCTTAAATGTTACTGAATTGAAATTATCAAGGAATTGGTCAACAAAATGAATCGGAAACGATTTCGATCAGATATAAGAATCAAGTTTGCATTGATATTGCGCCAAGACCATTATGCTCGTATGAATTCTCAGTTTGCTGTGATATGTTAATTTCAAACAAGCAGCCAGAGGATGCTAGGTCCTCCGCCGAAATGGCAGCAATATTTTTTAGCATTGTTGGTCTTAGGGGATATACATGAGGGAGGCAACTGCTGCTTCATAGGCGTTGGATGTGGAAGGGTCTTTCTGCCTTCCCAAGTTTTAAGATCAACTCAGAACGATTGACTGAAAGTTGATTGCTTCTGTGATATAGTTTCCATGCAGTGAAGCACCGAAGCATTCCCAAGTGACATCTCAAGGAATTATCTGCAAACCAAATTTGACGAGAAGCTGAAGGCATCCTCAACCTACTGCCCGGAAACCAAATTTAAATTGCCACCAGTTGTCGCCACCTGTAGGTGCAAGTGAGCGAAATGCAATCCCAAGCATCATCTCATGGCATGGTAGCCTACATGTATTAGCCTATAGTATCTTCTACAGGGGGCTAATGATCGGCTGATGCAGCAACAACAACATTTTCCCAGTTAGACGGCAGATTTTGAAATCAAAAACGAGGCCGCGCTATGTCATCAGTCAACTGAGACAGTCACGTGGTTGTGTATGAAGATTGGGGTGGGTCTTATCTAATAGTGATCCAATGAAAATGCTCGTATTAGTTTAAAATGGCGGGGTCGAATGAACAATCACTGAACGGGAGACAGCTGGAACAGTACATTGACACTGTCTGTTAATACAGGGGCGTCGGAAGCAAATTCAAAGTGGTACGGCCACTATCATTGCACTTTAGGTGAGGATCCAGGGGCCGCCCAGGCCCCAGATGCTCCTGGGGTCTAGATCGCCGAAGAAGCGTTCTGAGCGATTTCTGGCGTCAATCAAAATCACTCTGCATTGAAGTGTATTTTTAGTTCTTTCCTAACCCTTTTACCATTGAAAACGCAATCGATGGTGGTTTTCTGCGATGCTGAATTACAAAAAATTGTGTATAGTATAGTACTGTATCCTAGGCACATCGTGTAGAAGTAACCGAGATGATGCATCGATAATGTATACCAAATTTTACATTGAGCATTTGAACAGTGTCAGAGATAGAGATCATTAATGATTTTACATAAATTAAAGATGGTTGCCCATCCTTCCCGTCACTCAGAGGAACTAATGTGGTTATTCATTAATGCAAGTCTTTTCATACATCGATGCTGTAAATCAAATTTCGTATAGAACATTTGAATGGTATCAGAGATAAACATCATTAAAGATTCTGAATAATTTAAAGATGGCCGCCAAGATTTCCGCCCAATCAGAGAAACCAGATCTGTCATTCATCGTAAGTCTCTTGATGCATCAATGATATATACCAAATTTTCCACTGAGCACTCCAACGGAATCAGAGATAGATCATTAATGATTTTGCCTAAATTAAAGATGGCCACCAAAGGTTTTCAGTCAATCAGGTCCCGATTCAAAGTATCTGGATGTATTGATGATATACCTTCATATAAAACAATTGATTGGTAACCGAGATATGTATGCTATCATTATCGATTTCGCATGAATTAAAGATAGCATCAAGGGTTCCCAGCTACTCAGTAAAGCCTGTTTGGTAATTCGTTGAAAGTTGATTGATGTATCGATGATGTATATCAAATTTCGTATTGAACAGTTGAATGGTTTCCGAGATATGGATCATTATCCATTTTGCATGAAATTAAAGATGGCTGCTAAGGTCCCAATCAGGTCCCAATTCTACAGGCTTCTGGTCCTTGACTAGGCAAAGAAGCATACCAAATTTGGAATTCATCAGCGAAACAGTTTTCCGGCTATCTCGCTCACGAACGGACGTACGGACAGACGGACGTACAAGATGATGACAATACCCGATGGCCAAAAATGGCCGAGGGGTAAAAACATGGGTCTGTGCCTGATAAATTTTAAGCCTTTTGGGGTTGCAACTCATTCATAGAAAGCTCCCCGTACATGAACAACTGCACTGACAACTGCATGCCATCATCTGTCAGTCTGAAGACCAGCAAGGTTGAATTCAGTTCAATTCAAGAAATTGATCATATGCACAGTGTGCACCCAAACTTTAGGAACACAGTTGTAATTAATATAGTAAATACGTGTCTAGACAAATGATTCGTGCAGAAGCTTCAGGGTAAATCCTATGATGTGCAATACAATTATTTGTTAGCAAAATTGAAGGAAATGTTGTCCTTCGTTTAAGATGACACGAAATTCAAAAATCAGGGATTCAGTACTGCGGGGATTTCCCCGCCAGTTATTTCACATTATACTTCTGAAATAAAATATGGTTCATGCAAAAGCTTTAGGGTAAATCATATGATGTGGAATAGAATGATTTCATATAGCAAAATTGAAGGCCCATTTTGACTGGAACGGACAAGAAGAAGAGAAACTCAGTGGTGCCACCTTCAGGCAGATGTTGCTGAAATGTAATACGGACTGGCGTCTTGTCACAAGGAATGCGTATTCTAATTTTGGAAGAATCCAACAAAACTTTAGGAAGTTATCGCTTCGAACAGACATGCACAGACGTACACGGACATCCACGGATGCAAAGAAGCAAGAACTAGTGGCGCCACCTTCAGGCAGATGTTGCTGAAATGCAATACGGACTGGCCTCTTGTCGCAACGAATGCGAATGCTGAATTTCGGAAGAATCCAACAAAGCGCTAGAAAGTTATCGCTTCGAACAGACATGCACGGACGTACACGAACATCCACGGACACAAAGAAGTAAGAACCAGTGGCGCCACCTTCAGGCAGATGTTGCTGAGATGTAATACAGACTGGCATCTTGTCGCAAGGTATGCATCTTCCGAATTTCGGAAGAATCCAACAAAGCATTAGGAAGTTATCGCTTCGAACAGACATTCACGGACGTACAAGGACATCCACGGACATCCACGGATGCAAAGAAGCAAGAACTAGTGGCGCCACCTTCAGGCAGATGTTGCTGAAATGCAATACGGACTGGCCTCTTGTCGCAACGAATGCGAATGCTGAATTTCGGAAGAATCCAACAAAGCGTTAGAAAGTTATCGCTTCGAACAGACATGCACGGACGTACACGAACATCCACGGACACAAAGAAGTAAGAACCAGAGGCGCCACCTTCAGGCAGATGTTGCTGAGATGTAATACAGACTGGCATCATGTCGCAAGGTATGCATCTTCCGAATTTCGGAAGAATCCAACAAAGCATTAGGAAGTTATCACTTCGAACAGACGTACACGGACATTCACGGATACGAATAAGCAAGAACTAGTGGCGCCACCTTCAAGCAGATGTTGCTGAAATGCAATACGGACTGGTGTCTTGTCGCAAGGAATGCGTATGTCGAATTTCGGAAGAATTCAACTAAGCGTTAGAAAGTTATCACTTCGAACAGACATGCACGGACGTACACGGACATCCACATACGCAAAGAAGCAAGAACTAGCGGCGCCACCTTCAGGCAGATGTTGCTGAAATGCAATATGGACTGGTGTCTTGCCACAAGGAATGCATATTTCGAATTTCGGAAGAATCCAACAAAGCGTTAGGAAGTTATCGCTTCGAACAGACATGGACGGACACCACGGACATCCACGGACACAAAGAAGCAAGAACCATTTTAAAGTCCCCGGCCGCGTTGCGGCGGGGGACAATATTCATATATTTTGGATGGCGACACCAATCGTTTGATACCACAACAATAATGCACAATAATGGCCCTTAACTTCGTCTTGTCTTATTCAGGTTTGCCTCGTACGACTTATATGAAGTTCATCACTGTGTTCGAATCTGATTGTCTTCAGGAACAAACTTAACCAATCAACGCTGTCCGAATGGATACTATAATAGCTGCAGCCAATGGAAGCAACAAGAAGACACAGAAAAGAAGAAGCGACATTTAGTTGAGTTTGTTCCAATTTTTCTAAACGCTATGATTATACTTCATAATTTTGTGTTATTACTCAACATATTTAAGGTTATTTGAGCTCTCCCTTCCAACTAAGTTGGAAGATTGATGATATTGCAACGGTACCGTAGTAGTAGTAGTGAGAGAGCAAAATCCTGGTCGAAAATGAGGCTCAAAATTGAAGCTGATGACGTCACGTATGGCGCCAATTGTTAAAGGTCACATCCGAATCAAAGGTCGTGTGAAGGTCAATTCCGGCGGCGTCCGGTCACATGAACAAGTTATCTCCCCGAACATATAAGACCCGAGTGATCTCCGGGGAATGCAATACGGGTGGTGATTTTCAGGTAGGGTAGGTCCATACCGGCGCAGTGAAACCCACGCATCTACATTTGCCGTATAGGGTGTGACCTCTTGTTTTTCTCGTCTCGTCACGTAGAACACGATTGCGGAAGTTCCGGAGTCATTGGTTGAAATCTGCTGAAAAGTTCGCATTGCGCATGCGCACTGGGCAGGCAGATCGAGGTGGGCGTTTTGGGGTCTGGGTGGGCACAGAGTGGGTTGAGTGAGGTGTCATCGTAAAGTTCTCGTGGCGGAGCATCCGGCTGAATGGGTGTAACGAGAAACTGATGTCATTCCGCGCATGCGCAGTAAAAGGGGCATGGGAATGGACGTTTTTGGGGTCGAGGTGGGTCACTCTTGGTCCAAATGGGCCGTGGGAGGTATCAAAGTGAAGCACTCCTCCAGGGCGATCATGTAATGAGTGGGTGCATGTTAAATTATGATGGAGTTTGAGGATATAAAATCCGAAAACACGGACTTTAACTTTAACTAGGAAAAACCCTTATCAAACAGGTCTAGATGGACAAAAATGGCTTCCTTTCCGATCGCTTCACCGTATGATCTTTTATTTTGAAGTTCTCTTGTGGTAGCGTCGGATTAGACTGGTGTCTAGTCCGGTTTCATCATTCTGCGCATGAGCAGCCTGGCCGTAGCATAAAATGCAGCAATTTTGTGGGTACGTGGGGTGAGTATGTGTTCGAATTTACTTAGGGTCGCAAATACTTAGGGAACTTAGCCAAAGTGGGCATTTTAGGCGTGGGAAGGAAGGTGTTTGGAGTAGAGATGGACCATCCGTGATCCGAATGCGTCGTGCGATGTGTCATCTTGTAGCAACGCCCGCCAACGCCAAGCTTAGCGCTTCAACGCCCTGGTGAAATAGCTCAGAAGCTCTGATTTTCTAGATATTCCATGGAGTTGTCTCTAATTCATCGAAATGCATTGAAGCCCGTCAGCGACCATTGTGACGCCTTAACGCTCTGTCTGTACGCCTTAACGCCCGTCTCAATGACTTAATGCCTTATCGCCCTATCCTAACGCCCTAACACGCAAGGCTAGTCAATCGGTGGGCTGGAGAAGTAGCCAATCAGTGCAGCCATACGGGCATTTACGGCGTGCACACCGCGGCATGTAAAGCATGCAACAAAATGTAGCACTACATATGACTCATTATGTCTATCATAATCAACGTTGGCCATGAGGGCCGAGTGTTCTAATGCGGCTGTCTTAAGTGCTGGTCCACATATGTGGGACGAGGGTTGGAATCCCACTCCTGACACCCGCCTTTTTCGTTGTTCTTCGTTATGTTATAAAACCATTGTTCAAATATAGCACTATTTATGAATCGTTAGGACCACGATAACCAGCGTTGGTCAGGATGGCCGAGAGGTCTAAGGCTCCAGTCTCAAGATCTATGAAATTGTCTTCCCTGGGGTATTGGTATACTGGTCTGCACACGATGGAGTGGGTTCGAATTCCCCTCCTGACATGCACCATTTTACTGGTCACACGAAGTCGTAGAAATGAGAAAGTTATTGTTGAGATAGTGTAGTCTCTCAATTCCGGGTAAGTAAAAATCAAGGGAAGTATTTCAGTTTAGTAGTACAGAAAGTAGAAACTATCAGGGTTGATATGGAGTGTGGGGTGCCCTCTTGAAGTTCTCGTGGTGTAGACCACGACGTGGGGGCTTTCCATGTCATTTGCGACGTCATTGGTGACGTCATCAGTACGAGTAGTAGCGAAATTTTGATTATTTAACTAATACATATGGACTGATAGTAGAGGTGGTGGTGGTAGTGTGCGACGGTGGTGTGTGATGGTTGTAGTAATGATGTGTGGTGGTGGTAGTAATGATGTGTGGTGGTGGTGTCTGTACATTTAGGGATTAACTCGCGTCCCCCATCAGTCGATACGTATTGGTCGACTAATCAAAATTTCGCTACCACTCGTACTTATGACGTCACGAATGACGTCGCAAATGACTTGGAAATCCCTCGCGTCGTGGTCTACACCACGAGAGCTTCACGAGGACACCCTACACTACATATTAACCCGGATAGTTTCTGCTTTTTGTACTACTGAACTGGATTACTTCCCTTAACTTTTACTTAAACGGAATTGAGAGACTAAGCTATCTCAGCAACAACGTTCTCATTTCTATGACTCCGTGTGACCAGTGAAATGATGCGTGTCAGGAGTGGGATTCGAACCCACGCCCGCATGTGCAGACCAGTATACCTATGCCCCGGGGAAGACAATTTCATAGATCCAGAGACTGGCGCCTTAGACCACTCGGCCAACCTGATCAACGCTGGATATCGTGGTCATAATGATGCTTCTATACTGCTATATTTGTACATTTGGTTTTACAACATGGGGGAGATTAACTAGAAAGATACGTGTCAGGAGTGGGATTCGAACCCACGTCCCATATATGTGGACCAGCACTTAAGACTGGGGCCTTAGACAACTCGGACATCATGATCAACGTTGATTATGATGAGCATAATCAGTCATATATAGTGCTATGTTTCTTACATGCTTTTACGTGCCGCGGTGTACACGCCGTGAATACCCTTATGACTGCACTGACAGGTTACTTCCCCATCCCGCCGATTGACTGGTCTATGCGCGTTAGGGCGTAAGGATAGGCAGTTAAGGCGTTAAGATAAGACGTTGAGATGGGCGTTAAGACGTAGTGATAAGGCGTTACCGCGTAACAACGATCGTTGACGGGCGTCACTCCATTTCGATGAATTAGTGACAATTCCATGAAATATCTAGAAAATCAGAGCTTCTGAGCTATTTCACTAGGGCGTTGAAGCGCTAAGCTTGGCGTTGGCGGGCGCTGCTACAAGATGACACATCGCACGACGCATTCGGATCACGGATGGTACATCTCTACTCCAAACACCTTCCTTCTCACGCCTAAAATGCCCACTTTGGCTACGTTCCCTAAGTATTTGCGACCCTAAGTAAATTCGAACACATACTCACCCTACTTACCCACAAAATCGCTGCGTTTTATGCTACGGCCTGGCTGCTCATGCGCAGAATGATGAAACCGGACTAGACACCAGTCTAATCCGACGCTACCACAAGAAAACTTCAAAATAAAACCTCATACGGTGAAGCGGTCGGATAGGAAGTCATTTTTGTCCATCTAGACCTGTTTGATAAGGGTTTTTCTTAGTTTAGGTTTAAAGTCCGTGTTTCCGGATTTTATAGCTTCAAACTCCATCCTAATTTGGCATGACATGATCTATCTGGACGAGCGCTTCATTTTGATACCTCCCGCGGCCCAGTTGGACCAATAATGACCCACCTCGGCCCCAAAAAGTCCATCACCATGCCCCTTTTTAGTGCGAATGCGCGGAATGACGCCAGTTTCACGTCATAACCATCCAGTTGGATGCTTCCTCACGAGAGCTTCACGATGACATCCCAATCGATCCTATCAGACCATTATGGTCCAATCCAGTCCCCAAAACGCCCACCTCGATCTGTCTGCCCAGTGCGCATGCGCAGTGCGAAGTTTTCAACAGATTTCATCTAATGGCTTCGGGACTCCTGCATCGTGTTCTACGTGGCGAGACGAGAAAAACGAGGGGCCACACCCTATACCGCCAATGTTGATGCGTAGGTTTCCCAAACTTTGTTCACTGCGCCATTAACCAAACACATTTTTTCTTAGGACAGTTGGTGTCAAATCCAAATATGCATGAAATAAAAATAAAAAAAAAAAAAATTATTTTCTGCAAAAGAGAAGTTATCATTAGTTTTAATTGAAGACAACAAGGCATCAGGATGTTCCTAATGGAAATGCTGAAGATGAATTTAGACAAGCAGATTTTAGATTTTAAAACTTGATACGAAGACCGCCGAATCATCAAAATGATTTATGGCCTGATTGAATTTAAGAGTAAAATTGATCAACTAATGAGGACGGCTACCTCTGCTCTGTTAAGCGCCATCAATGACTGCGTTGATCAGGTGACAATTGATAGCACCTAGTGACCGGTCGTCAATGAACATCAGTGAATACCCATCCTTTCCCGGTTAGCATCTGCATTCTAATAAAATAGAAAGACAATTTGGTATGACGTTTAAACCTGTCTTCTCTTTTGAATCAAGTTGCGTATATGGAAATCAGTTTTTGAGAGATTGAATAATTCTAAAATTAATAAATTTGATGTAAATTCAAAACCCAATTATTCCTTTCAATTATTTTTTAAACTAATAATTTCAGGTCAAACGAATCTTGAAAGTTAACTTTTTGCAAACATCTTCATGAGAAACCTAGAGATAGTGAAAAACTTATTATGTTTTTTTTTGGAATGAACTTTCGAAAGAAATATAAAATGATAGAATTGTGAAACCTGTACACTGATTTTATTGTCTTTGATATTACCTAATACTTGCCGTATGATAGAGATGAATGGTGTTGCCGATATCAACCAGAAGCCGCAGTCTGACGACCAACCGGTACCAGTCCTCAACAACATGCTGAAAATGAATTATCTGGGCAAAACAGCTTGTAAACTTGGACGATTGGGTCAATCTACTAACAATATGCTGATGATGAACCACAGATGGTGAGGAGGTGGACAAATCAGTGATTATTTTGTAGAATGGGATCTATTAACTAACCAGTTACCGGGTATAGTAAGAGAATTTTCACAATGATATTTTATTAATAGTCTTGACATATATGTAGCTTATTAATAATTTTAACTTATGAACCCGATAACTGTAAATAGGGTTCAACAATACATTTTTACCAAGGTAAAACAGTACATCGTCATCAGTGCTCATTTGTTATGTTCTGTTAATCTTTTAATGAATGACGTCCATACGACGAGCATTGGGACTGTAAATATAGTACACGACTGTTATATCTTCCCAGAATATTTCCAGGAATGATCATTTGATATTTGATTATCGAGCTTAGTATTAAAACAGTCTGTACCAGGAAATGTTGGCAGGAGTAACCATATACTTCTAACAGTAGGCCTACATGGTCCCAGAACTACACCAAGCTATTCAGTAGATTTTCTGGATTTAATTTACGCTCGCTTTTTCCATTTTAGTGGAGCCTACAAAACATCGATGGCAACAAGAGGAAAGATAAAGAGCTCAGTTGGCCCCAAGACCTCTCAGCTGTTTTGATTCAGATGCAAGACTGGTTTAACTAAAGGGAAGTTTATATATAGTTGTTTAGTATACACATGCACTTCAACTCAAAGGTCACATTTACATGGAGTTCTGGCTCATCACCAGTTCATGTGTGGTGTAGGTATACACTGGTATACATGAAAGGAATCAAAATTATTCTTCACAGGATTGCTGTAAAAAATAATTGGAAGATTGACAACAAACAAACATTCCGAGCGGTAAAAAACTGACCAATCACAGGCCACTGTAGTCACTGGTTGCATCAAATATTTGACCAAAATGACGCTTTCATGTCTGATTGTTGATACTTTGTTCAAATGAAGAAGTGATTGAGAATATATATCCTATAATAACATGTTATTCATAAGTTCGTCCAATTCACGTTTACATGATGTTTACTAGGCAGCACTACTGAGCAGCTGTCATATATTATGAGAATATAATGGCTTTAACGCGGTCGAAGTAATGTTTGAAATCGATATAAGTTTCAGTCCAATGGCTGATGCAAAAAAATGTCTGTGTTTGTGGAAAACACAAGAATCTTCAAAAGTCTTTCTCCAATTTTCAGGTGGCATGTTCAAAACACTACAAGTGTTTTGGACCTAGGATGTACACTGAATGAAGATTGCGAATCAAAATTTGAAAGCAAATTGAAAATGGTCAGACTTTATTTAATTTCTAATGAACAAAATCAGTCCTCCTTTTTCGCAAAAATCTGGGTTTCAGAATTGCCACAACGCCCTTTAAAGAAAGATAATCTTTATATCCAGTATGTTTGGCCATAATGCATCATGGGGTCATTGTTGAGTTTAGTGCTCTCTCCAAATATGGGGACAAATAGAGATAAGGTATAGATGTAAGGTGACATTAGGGGTGAGCTTTTTGTTAGCATAGTGCCTAGATTTTGAATTCGACAGCCATCAGAAGGATTAGGCTTAGGGTTTATTTTATAGATATTTAGCTCAGGTTCTTATCTGGCTAGGAGTTGTGCTCAAAACCCAACAATGACCTAATAAGGTAATAACAAAAAACAAACCTTTCTTTAATGTGATTATTTAATTGTGGATCGTGCATGGTCACATTAACTTGATTGACAATTGATTGATACCAAACTAATAGTTGTGGCAAGTTCGAGAACTACGAGATTGCAATAAACCTAAACAAATGACCTGGCCGTCCAGATGTTGAAAACAGAAGACAAATACATTTGTCACCATCCACTGTGCATCAAATTGATGTTCCGTCTTGCCGATCAATACTCCGTAATGCTTGGATTATGATTGTTCTTTATTTCTGTCAGATCCGGTATTCATTATTTAGCCGTCGTCCACAAAATGGCTTTTTTTGGCCGGACACTTGGCATCAGATCCAAATACAGTAAATTCCAAGTGATTCACCATCGAAATTCATCTAACAAATTTGCCAATTTTTGCTCTGCCATGATTTTCGATGACATGGTAAAACAAAAGCCTACTCGTTGAACAAAAAATTTCATCAGGAGTTCCTGTCGCCACGAACACCAGACCGGAGAATACAAATCCCGTGAAAGTACAGACGGTGTTTAGACTGATATAAGTGACAGTGACAGCGTTGATCAATTGATGGCACCAGTGACCAGTCGTCAGTGAACAGCAGTAAATACCCATCCTTTCCCTGTTAACATCTGCATTTTATTGGTATAGAAAGTCAACTTGGTATGAAGTGTAATCCCACGAAGCAAGTTGCCTATATGAAATTCATTTTTGAGAGAAAGAATAATTCCAAAATTAAGAAATTTGATGTAAATTCAAAACCCAATTATTCCTTTCAATTATCTTTTATACTAATTATTTCAGGACAAACGAATCTTGACACTTTCTGTTTGCTGACTTGTGAAAAGCCATGATGAAGTTTTTGGAATGAGCTTTCGAAAGAAATATTAAGTGAGGAAATTTTTAAACCAAAACATTGCAATTTTTCTTTGACATTTTCTGATATGTAGATCAGTTATGTATTTTAGATTTGGAATCTAATACTGGCGGTAAGATAGAGATGGATGGTGTCGGCCATATCAACCGGAAGCTGAAGTCTGTCGTCCAACAGGTACCACTCCAACCTCAACGAAGGGCCAACCAGCTGGTAACATTGGACATTTGGGAAAATCTACTAACCATTATGCTGAAGATGAAAGTCAGATGATGATGGGATGCACCAACCAATGGTTATCTTGTAGAACTGGATCTAGTAACTAACCAGTACCAGAAAAAGTAAAAAGCATTTTCACAATGATAGTTTATTATTAATCTTGGCATATATGTAGCTTATTAATACTCTTAACACATATGGAACTGATAACTATAAATACGGCTCAACAATACATTTATACCAAGTTAAAACACTGCATCGTCCTCAGTGCTCATCTGTTATGTTCTGTTAAAATTTTAATGAATTACGTCCGTACGTCTAGCATTAGTACTGAAAATGTGATACACGACTGTTATATCTTCCCATAATATTTCCAAGAATGGTCATGCTCTAATATTTGATTCTCAAGCTTAGTAATTGAACAGTCGGTACCAGGAAATGTTGGCCGGGGTGACAATATATTTCTAACAGTACATGGTCACACGACTACATCAAGCTATTCAGTAGATTTAATTTACGTTTGCTTTTCCATTTTAGTGGAGCCTACAAAACATGGATGGCAACAAGAGGAAAGAAAAAGAGCTCCATGAGCCCGAGACCTCTCAGCTGTTCTGATTCAGATCCAAGAGTGGTTTAACTAAAAGGGAAGTTTCTATATAGTTGTTCATTATACACCAGGTTCATGTGTGGTGTAGGTATACATTTGTACATATGAAAGTAATCAATATTACTCTTCACAGGATTGCTGTAAAATATAATTCGAATATTAACACAAAAAACAATCCGAGGGGTAATAAACTTACTAATCACAGGCCACTGTAGTCACATACTCCATGGTATCCAAGATAATAATGTATCGGTGGTATCCATGGTAATGATGTATCGGTGGTATCCAAGGTAATGATGTATCGTTGTATCCAAGGTAATGATATATCGGTGGTATCCAAGGTAATGATGTATCGGTGGTATCCAAGGTAATGATGTATCGGTGGTATCCAAGGTAATGATGTATCGGTGGTATCCAAGGTAATGATATATCGGTGGTGTCCATGGTAATGATATATCGGTGGTATCCAAGGTAATGATGTATCGGTGGTATCCAAGGTAATGATGTATCGGTGGTGTCCATGGTAATGATGTATCGGTGGTGTCCATGGTAATGATGTATAGGTGGTATTCATGGTCATGATGTTTCGGTGATATCCAAGGTATTGATGTATAGGTGATATCCAAGGTAATGATGTATCGGTGGTGTCCATAGTAATGATGTATAGGTGGTATTCATGGTAATGATGTATCGGTGGTATTCATGGTAATGATGTATCGGTGGTGTCCATGGTAATGATGTATCGGTGGTATTCATGGTAATGATGTATCGGTGGTGTCCATGGTAATGATGTATAGGTGGTATTCATGGTAATGATGTATCGGTGGTATCCAAGGTAATGATGTATCGGTGGTATCCAAGGTAATGATGTATCGGTGGTATCCAAAGTAATGATGTATCGGTGGTGTCCATGGTAATGATGTATTGGTGGTATCCAAGGTAATGATGTATCGGTGGTGTCCATGGTAATGATGTATAGGTGCTATTCATCGTAATGATGTATCGATGGTATCCAAGGTAATGATGTATCGGTGGTATCCAAGGTAAAGATGTATCGGTGGTATCCAAGGTAATGATGTATCAGTGGTATCCATGGTAATGATGTATATGTGGTATTCATGGTAATGATGTATCGGTGGTGTCCAAGGTAATGATGTATCGGTGGTATCCAAGGTAATGATGTATCGGTGGTATCCAAGGTAATGATGTATCGGTTGTATCCAAAGTAATGATGTATCGGTGGTGTCCATGGTAATGATGTATTGGTGGTATCCAACGTAATGATGTATCTGAGTTGTCCATGGTAATGATGTATAGGTGGTATTCATCGTAATGATGTATCGATGGTATCCAAGGTAATGATGTATCGGTGGTATCCAAGGTAATGATGTATCGGTGGTATCCAAGGTAATGATGTATCGGTGGTATCCATGGTAATGATGTATAGGTGGTACTCATGGTAATGATGTATCGGTGGTGTCCAAGGTAATGATGTATCGGTGGTATCCAAGGTAATGATGTAACGGTGGTATCCAAGGTAATGATGTATCGGTTGTGTCCAAGGTAATGATGTATCGGTGGTATCCAAGGTAATGATGTATCGGTGGTATCCATGGTAATGATGTATCGGTGGTATCCAAGGTAACGATGTATCGGTGGTGCCCAAGGTAACGAGGTATCGGTGGTATCCAAGGTGATGAGGTAACGATGGTCACCAAGGTGTTAATGCTCTAGAAGCTGAACTGTTCCATCTAGACATTAAGTTTGGTATACAGCATTGACCTGTGGCAAAGCACAAGCCTATTCAAATTGGATACATTTTGATTTTTTGTGTGGTTTCCATGGCAACAAATCGGAAAATATCGATGTAACGACGTTGGCGCTCCAAAAGCCGGACCATTGCAGCTGGAGATTTCAAATTTGGCATGCAACATTGCTGTGTGAAAGAGCACATGCGTATTCAAATTGGATACATTTCGATGTTTTTTTTGTGGTTCGCATGGCAACTAAATGGAAAATATCCATATGATTATGTTGACGCTCTAGAAGCCGAACTGTTGCAGTTGGTTCAGATTATTATTGGGGTTTGGTTTTTTGTTCAGAATACTTTTTATTCTGCCATATTTTTCGCACGTGAGATGTCAAATTATTTGTTATAGTCCTCCAATGCATCCAACTTCGTGCACTAAATTTACCATATTTTAATCTTTTACAAGCAACTGTTAAAGCATCTGCTGCATTCAACCAAATCTTTCAGGCTTGTTCATATGCATTTTTCATCCATTATCTACCAATATACACTGATTAAAACTGACTGATAGGTAGTTGCACCTTTTAGGTGCTGCCTCATGTTATCTTTGATAACTGTACATCAGTTTTCTATTTTAGTTTTCCGCCATCTAATACTTGCCATGTGATAGAGATGAATGGTGTTGGCGATATCAACCAGAAGACGCAGTCAGACGACCAACCAGTACCACTCCAACCTCAACGACATTCTGAAAATGATTTATCTGGACCAACCAGCTGGTAACCTTGGACGATTGGGTCAATCTACTAACCAATATGCTGAAGATGTAGAATAGCAACTAACCAGTACCAGGAAAAGTAAGTTTAACAATGATAATTTATTATTAATCTTGACAAATATCTATGCGATAATTATAAATATAGCTTAGAGTATAGGGATGGGATATTTCAAGTTTCTGTCTTGTACCAAGCTTGTTGTCCAGTTAGTTGTTTTCCAGCAAACAAAAGAACCATTGTGTAAATCTTGCGTGTCAATTCTGGTAATAGTTACAACACATGCATGTGTATAACGGAAGTGGAAAGAGGTGCCGACATACTGGCAGAGACACATGACTTCACAGTATAGTCTTCCGGTTAACCTATTCTAAAGCACAGTAACTTATGCAAGTGTTTGCTGTTACCAAAGATCGATTGACGATAATGAATTTTGCATTGCAGGACTTTGCTGATCCGAGGACAATTCTGAGGTCTGTCAACTAACACTGCCACGACGATGTGCTGACGATGATTTTTTGACAGCCAACCGACCATGCACTAGGGCAATGCTGAAATGTATCAACTAATCAGTATGATGACCTATGCCGAAGATTAATGTTTGGTAGCCAACCAACCATAACAGAGGACAACGATACATCTATCAGCTATCCAGTATGATGACCTACATGCTGAAGATGAATTGTGTCGGACAAGCATCCAAAACCTAAGGCAATGACGATATCTATCAGTTAACCAGTAGGATGACATATTCTGAAGATGAATTGTGAAAGCCAACCATCTATAACCTAGGACAATGATGACATCTGTCACTTAACCACTATGATGACCTCTATGCTGAAGATGAAATGTTTATCAAGCATCCATAACCTTGGAAAATGGTGACGTCTATCAACTAACCAGTGTCAAAACCATTTTGCTGAAGATGAATTGTGGATCAGTCAACCATAACCTAGAGCAATGCTGACATCGATCAACTAGCCAGTGTCGTGACCTATATGCTGAAGATGAATTGTTGACCAATCAAACAATAACAGCCAACCATCAACCTCCAACCTCAATGACATGCTGAAAATGATTTTGGACCAACCAACTGGTAACCTTGGATGTTTGGGCTATCTACAAACCGATATGCTGAAGATGACCCTCAGATGATGATAGGATGTAATAACCAATGGCTATATTGTAGAATGGAATCTAGCAACTAACCAGTACCGGGTATCAGGTATAGTAAAGGTATTTTTCACAATGAAAGTTTATTATTTATCTTGACAAGTATGTATGCGATAATTATAAATATAGCTTGGAAGAGAGAGATGGGATATTTCAAGTTTCTGACTTGTACCAGCCTTGCAGTCCAGTTATTTGTGGTGTTTCCCAGCAAAGAAAAGGATCATTGTGTAAATTTTGTATGTCAATTCTGATAATAACACATTCATGACTTTGTGTTCACTGTTTCAAAGAGCGATTGATGATGATGAACTTTACATTGCAGGACTTCGCTGATTCGATGACACTGGTGAGGTTATTCAACTAACAGTGCCATGGCGATATGCTAAAGATGAATCTTTGAGAGCTAGCCGAACATAAACTAGGACAATGATGACGTCTATCAACTAACCAGTGTCTTGACCTATATGCTGAAGACAAATAGTGACAGCCAATCATCTATAACCTAGGACAATGATGACATCTATCAACTAACCAGTGTCGGGACGTATATGCTGAAATGACTAGCGACAGCCAACCATCTATAACCTAGGACAATGATGACGTCTTTGAACTAATCAGTGTAGTGGTCCATATGCTGAAAATGAACAGTGACAGCCAATCATCTATAGCGGAGGACAATGATGACATCTATCAACTAAAAAGTGGCTTGGCCTATATGCTGACTTGTGGACCAATCAATCACTTAGGCTTTAGGACCTATGAGGTCTATTGACTAGTCAGTAACAGTCGAACAAATAATTAACATAACGAAAGGAATTATGATCCAATCATCTAGGTGAACTGAGCCAAGGAAGAGTGAAAACTTTACTTATACACAGGCAAGCCGCTACACACTATTACCTCCTTCGTAACTGTTTAGTGGAGTACTGATTGATACTGGCGGGAAAGGTCCTCTTGCAAAACCGTCTGATCAGTACCAACCGGTTACTACGAATTACCCACGGATTGACTACTAGACAGATACATGTACAAGCAGTTAGCTCTATGTTACCAAACCATTTGTTCACACTTGGTTACATATTGGTAACAATGCAGTAATGCATCAGTACAACTTGATTGGTTACTGCTCAGTAACAGGAATAGCTACCATCCAATTTCTGTTTGCCTACAATTCCTCTAGTTTACTAGTTTTCAAGATTTCACTTCTGCGTTTTCTGTAATTTCTTGCCATTGACATCGATTCATTTCCCAGATATAAATTTGTTTTCTGGTTTTAACAATTTCTTCTATCCATTTTCAAGCGACTGCAAAAATCGAACAACCATGTGAAAACACTAAATATTAGCAAAAACATATCAAAAATGTATTTCAACCGCAGTGGAAACAATTTCAACCGCGGGGGAAACTATTTCAACCGCGGTGAAAAGTATTTCAACCCCGGTGAAAAGTATTTCAACCCTGGTGAAAAGAATTTCAACCGCGGTGGAAAGTATTTCAACCGCGGTGGAAAGTATTCCAACAGCGGAGGAAGGTATTTTTACCGCGGTGGAAATGACACGACATTTTCTGTGTGTTTTTGCTATTTCTGATGTTTCACGCAATTTTTGAGGTTTTCGCTAATTTACATTGTTTTCATGTGGTCGTTTGATTTGTTCTTGTCTCTTAAAAATGAAATTCCATCGTTTTAGTATGGAAATGGTTGCAGTTTCTTGAAGAGGAAAATGAAATGGATTGTGAAAAAAGAGATATCGTACAGCTCAACACATCTTGCTACATAAGATACTATGGTAAATTACCATATTTACCATAGATGTTATGGTAAATTACCATATGGGTCGTTGTCGAGTTCTTGATGTCGATTGCTGACTTGAAGAACAGTGCTTGAGGGAATAGAGTTTAGGGTTATGGTTATTTATAGCGGAAGTATTAGTTTTAGCGTTAGTTCCAATCATGTCAGCTGACGGGTGAGGATGGTGGTAGATGTTAGATCTAATAGCTTAGGGATTAGCACTTGGGATTCAGTGTTAGCAGTTTGCTCTATGACTGACGACGACACCATGGCCATATCAGTACCAATTTGTAACATTGAGCTGTACCAGTCTGTAAAACAGACCTGTACTATTTTGCGACCTGTCCCCTTGGCAACCTGTACCATTTTTCAAAAATACCAAATGAATATACTATATCTAATATACTGAAATATTTATTGTAATCGTTTGTCAATCTGATAAGTTTGATCACTAATTCCAGTCTGATCTGAAAAGATTGAAATTAGAGACCAGAGTCTAATAGGATCTATTAGATTGGATATCCACTATACTTAATTAGGATAGTATTGTACAAGCTTACATGTATGTTAATCTATGTATGTTCACATCAATGGGCGAATGGCATGTCCAGTCCCAGGTGGCGAGATGATGTGGCCAGTAATACCAGGTTCCTAATTCGTAAACCATGATATGTGTATGTTTGTATCATGAAAACCTTTACAAATCCATAGATTAAATGCATAAAAAATAAAATACAAATCACGTAATTGTTCGCCCATGCTTCCCAGAGTTTTTATCGAGCCCGTAGCTTTAGCTGCGGAAAGCTCGATATAGGTGCCACAATGATGTCCGTCTGTCTATCTGCCTGCAGGACCAAGTAAATGTTAAAGCTCTGGACGTAGAAAATTTTTCCTCACGACCAAGTAAATGTTAAAGATTGATCGTAAGGCCTGCCCGATCGCCGAACCCTCATATTTCAGATGCTTACATCGGGCTACACATATTGAACCCATCCACTGTCCGCGGGGAGCATGTCCCCATCCCTGGGACATCAGGACCAAGTAAATGTTTTGGAAATTCTTGTCCACAGCTTCTCAGCCTAACCTATGTCTCCTAAACTAAGGCCAGCCCGACCCCCAGAAATTTCATCTATTCCAAATGCTTACATCTGGCTACACTTATTGAATCCATCCACTGCCCTCGGGGGGCCATGCCCCATCCCTGGGGCACCGAGCCCCACCCCATACCCTCGTATAGTTTGGGAGCTCAGATCATCCTGTACACTTATTCAACCCATCCACTACCACCGGGAGCATGTCCCCACCCCTGGGGCAACAAACCCCACCCTATATCTTCTAAACTAAGCTTCGCTCGACCCCCATACCATCATATTTTCCCACAGCTTACATGACCCTACATTTATTCAACTCATGCGCTACCCATGGAAGAATGTCCCCACCCTCGGGGCACTGTGCCCCACCATCCATCACCTAAACTAAGCTTCGCCCGATCCCACATCCTCATATTTTCCTGAAGCTTACATCATGCTACACTTAATCAATGCATTGCCCAACTCCATACCCTCATATTTCAAGGTAAGGCTTTGGTGTAAGACCTCCCATTGAAAAGGTAATATATGGACAAAAGACTGACAATACAACTTGCAGCAAATCCTTGTAAACTATCCCTTTCTGGATAGTAATATTCCCGTGGGAACTGCATATGGCGTATACATATCTCGCTTAGTAGCATTTGCTAGATCCTGTGTTAGATGTGATGATTTTAATCAACGTCACAAAACATTGTTGCAGAAACTTATAAAACAGGGCTATTCCACCAAGCGCCTCCACTCAAAGTTTCTCAAATTTGGCGATACATATCGCATGCTGATAGCAAAATACGAACATAGCGTGCAAGATCTATGGCGCTACGTGTCGTAACTTGTCTAATTCCGCTTAACCCGGGGCTAGGGGCCGTATGAACCCATGTACTTCAAGATCCTCATGGTACTCAAATGAACCGTCACAATCAAAGCGTGACTGAGATACATCATTCTTTAGATGACGACCTTACAACGAATATTATGGATTAAGAATACTGATCAGCGATACGGATTTGATATTTTTGGAACATCATGATGTCTTGCCGGCATCATTGAAAACTGTTGACCGCTTCTCTCTTGCAGGAAACAAGCCTATGTTTATGTATACTATGATTGTCTTTTTGAATTTGGTGCTAATACTGTTATATGGAATATGGAATAGGTCTTTGGATTATGGACGCGGATATTCTCTAATGGACGACGGCTGGATTATGAATGACGGACTAGACGCTTTTGTAATTTGTCAATTAAATTTCGTGAGTCTTACACCAAATCGTTGCCTATTTCAATTTCTAATTTTATATCTCTTATATGTGATACTAACCTGTTATTAGGCATGAGATGCAGTGTACATTGTATATACAGGCATATATACCAAATGACCTACAGTATATTCCTTTTTGTATTTACTAATAGTTTGGTGACATTATTTTGTTTCAGAAGTACAATGTCAAAATAACCGGGGCAATACCGAAACCATGTTAATTTTTAATTTCGTGTCGCCTTAAATGAAGGATGCCAAGTTCTAGTTGACCCTAAAGCTTTTGCACAACCATATCTGTATCCACACATTCAACTTACTATATTAATGAAAACTGAGTTTGAATCAGTTTGTGATGTCTCAGTCTTTCCCAGTTCACATTATTATGGAGCATTACAGTATGATTGGACACAGTTGTCATTGTATTCTTTTATTTTCATACAAATGTGAGGGTTTACCGCAGTGCTGGTGTCCCATTGCATACTGGAAATGATAGCTTTACTCCAACTATTGCATTATTATTAGCTTTGTTTGTTCACATATCACACAAAGTTACACCAAGTTCCTAACTATACATGTACATGTATTCATCAGATATATGCAATGGAATGTGTAAGCTTACTTTCGAAAAGTTTTATAATATAGTTCCTCCTTCAATCCAACCTCAACATCACTGATATAGAAATCATATTTCTTAATAAATGTATTGTTATTTTAAACGATGTGCATTGCCGATAATGTGCAACCTCAAATGATGTGCTGCCTTGAAGGGTTCGATCTTTTTGCGAAGCTGCATGTTCTTTTAATAGAAAGGTTTTATTTCTGTTTTCTTTGAATGCAGGGTTAAATAAGATTTAATACACAATTCATGATTACAAGCACAAAGGTGAACAATGCCGGTTGATGGTTGATGGTTATCAATTGATAGCGTATGTTGGTTTAGGTTTTCTGTATTAATATATGGGTATTGTTTCTTATTTGATTATTGTTTATATATATATATATACTTTGTTGCCTGATTGAGTATGTGTTTGTAGTACATGGGTGAAAGTCTG